>APFE031510388.1:14022-33933 GCA_000404065.3 Pinus taeda
TATAATCTTACTATTTTAAATTTCAAATTAAATTGGTTATTATATATTTTTAAAAATATGAAAAGACACATTCTTTCATCTCGTGGTTACCTAGACTACAGCGGCTTCATCTAGCGGTTACCTTGTTTACTCCCAATCATGTTTTATCACCTCGACTTCAGTTTTTCCTTCGACCGTTTAATGTCGGTTACAATGGAGCTCGACAAAGTTGACTATGAGGAGGACCCTCATCCCCAGAAGGTTATATGGTCTTACCAATGCTCCGTGTCAGACTCTGGTCCTTTCGCTTCCACCCTGCGCCCTCTGGTAGCTGCACCTTCGATTCAGGCACGCCCGAGTCATTATGTGCATCATCCCCCGCCCTCAGTTCATATTGACGACACCCCTAGACTAGATTGCCCCCCTCTGTCCTCGAATACCCTAAACCTTCTTGGAACCTACCTACAACCCTCACCCACTTTCAACACTCCCTTACCCCAGCTCCACCACATCTTCGCCCTGCATTGCACCCCATCCACTTCTCGCATCCCTTCATCCAGACCTCCATCCCTTGATAACCCTGCCTTATCCAGTGCAACCCTAAACCCTGGAGGCACTAGCCCTAATACCCCCATTCACTCAAGCTATTTCTACTCCCCAATACCAAACCCTAAATCTACCTCGTCCACCCCATAGGCTGTAAATCAAGGTTGTCGTGGTCGTCTCAAGGATTATCGACCTCTCACTGCTCATACAAGCCCAAGAAAGGCATGTGCCTTAAAATAATGGATAAAGACATCAACCTGGCATTGGGCAAAGACATCTCAATGGGCAAAGTTGCAGGGACTGCAAAGAAGGTTCTGGTCGGTCATGTGCATGGTAGAAGCTACTCTATTGAACGTCTTCAACTCTGGACCATTGAACTCTATGGCTCCTTGCTAAAAGAGCTGCCCATCATTAGAGTTCTGGCTCGAGGGTGGTTTTCCCTGCGTTTCCATAGGGAGGAATACATAGACTAGATCTTATCCCGGTTTTGGCACATAGAGTTTTCTTTAGTTTTGCTCAAAAGATGGGATCCACTCTTTGATCTGAAGAGGGAACAACTGGGGGCTGGGTCAATCTGGGTCTGCTTGTTAGGCCTTTTGATGTAGTTTTGGACCCTTGTTGTCTTCAAGCTCATTAGAGATGCCCTGGGAACATACCTGGAACACGACCAATCCTTCGAAAAGACAGGAATCATGACTATGGCATGTATCCTGGTGCATCTGGATACGAGGGAGGGGCTGGAGGAAAAGATAACCCTCCATTGGAGACATTTCTCACAGTGTCAAAAATTGGACTATGAAGGAGTACCCTTTCGTTGCAGAAGATGCCATAAGGTCAACCATCTCTACAAGGATTGTCCTCTGCTCCTTCCTACTACTTAGGCGACCTCTAGGGGAACGAAACATCGCCAGCCGGAAGAATCGATTGTGAACGAGCAGCTCACAGGTCTAGATCACTCAAAGGGTGCAGATGGAGTCACTACTCAACAAACCAGTGCTCCACAGATACCACCTAAATCACCTCCACTGACTCGATCCCGGTCTACTACGGAGGCTGCTCCTACAACGGGTAATGCTTCTTTCCCCTCTCCCCCTGCTTTGTTTTTTAATCATTTTAATGCTTCTCTAGCTCATTGTGCATCCCTCACAAGCATGATTACCCCCATCAAGGTGTTCACAACTAGTATTTACCGTGTATCCCATCCCAAGATTCCTAGGCCTTGTGAATAATCCTCAGACCACACCACTCAACTTTAAATTCATCTAGCAATCCAACTCTACCAAATACAAGAGAACCCACCACACCATGGTTATCCAGAAATGGAAATGCAAGGTTGAAGAACACTTTCACACCTAGAAAAACCCATGCCAATGACAACAAGAGAACCAACAACACACATGCATGTGCCATGCATGCCACATCTAGCAAGGAAATCACACACGCAAATCGATACCTACAAATAATATTGTTATAGTTGCTTCATATTTCTCTTCCTTGCTTGATGTTTTCCTCCTTTTGCCTTCTTTGTCCTTCCTTTGCTTTTCTTGATCCAATGCTAGAGTGGTCCAAGAAAAATCTATATGTGCAAGAGTATGTGTGAGAAAATAGAGAGAGAGAGCTCAAAACTAAACTGATGAAAGATAACACTGACAAAAGTTGTAAACTGATCCTTAGAAGCCTTTTTATCAATGAGGCCTCTAATTTTTTCAATTTTCCCTTATTTTCCTTCATTTTCCTCCTCACATGCAACCTTTCACCTTCCTTTTCCCCTAATTTCCTTCATTTTCATAAATAAAATGCTAATTAATGTCTTTTTCCTTTCCAAATCCTTTTCAATTGCCTTATCCAATTTCCCTTAGCCAGAATAAACCAAATGAACACCCACACTAGTATTTTTTTCTCAACATTCATCTTGGAATACATGTCCCATGACCTTGGTTATTATTTTTCCTTTATTAACTTTATTATAGGGATTTTTGACCGGGGTTGTTACGGAAACCCTCCCCCTTGGGGGAATACTGTCCTTAGTGTTTAATGACACCTACAACCAACAATATTGTTGTAAGAAAAACATACTTCCCATGGAGCATTATGATCCAAGTGGATATTGGTGGCCACCCACTAATTCGACTTGGATCCCCTCTAGTGCTTCGTGCAACATAACAACAAGACAACCATAATGACATGACGCCCATACCACTTATTGGAGCTTTATAATATAGCTCGTGGGTGTATTATCATCCATATACATATGTACATTTACCAAAACATCACACCAAAACATATACCAAAAACTTTTGCTCACCCAGCGAATAGAGAAGTGTACATAGCCCGCATATGATCTGCCATATCCCATGTAGATTTATCAGGCCCAAAGTGCTTCCACTACACTTTAACCTACTTGATTGCTCATTTTTGGAGCATGAGCATCTTTTTATACAATATACATTGAGGTTCAAACTAGAATTATTCATCTGGATCCACCTGGAATATAGACCAGTAAATCATATGATCAACAACTTTAACATGCTGCTTAAGTAATGTCACAAGGAAAACATCATGGAATTTCACTGTTGGAGGCAATGCAAGATGATAGGCTACTAGCACAATCCTTTCAAGAATCTTGAAAGGTCCACAAAAACGAGGTGCCAGCTTGGCACATGATCCAATCCTCAAGGAGATCTTCTTCGACTTGATGCGCAAGTACACATGTTCCCCAACTTGACACTCCTTAAGCATATTTTTCCAATTTGCATAACATTTCTACCTATCCTATGTTTCCTTCAGATTCTTCTTGATTACCTACACTTCCTGTTCCATCTTTGCCAACATGTCTAGTCCAATCAACACCCTATTCACTAGATCACTCCAACTGATGGTAGTATTACAACTCCATCCATATAGTGCCTCAAACAAAATCATCCTTAGTGACTCTTGATAGCCATTATTATAAGCAAACTCAACCAACAGAAGGTACTCCTCCCATCTCCTCTACTGATTCATCACATACATCATCAACATGTCCACCAATATCTTGTTTACCATCTCTGTCTATCCATCTATCTACGAATGATAAGTTGTGTTGAAGGCCAACTTTGTCCCCAAACCTGCAAGAAGATCCTTCCAAAACTTCGAAGTGAACTTAGCATCCCTGTCTGAAACAATCTTCTTTGGAACATCATGTAATCCCACTACATCTCTGATGAATACCTTTGCCACATCACTAGTTTAATATGCATATTTTACTAGAATTAAGTTTGCTACCTTTTTCAACCTATCTACCACAACCATGATGGAATCGTGTTGTCTAGATGTCCTTGGAAAACCTGTGATGAAATCCATGGAAATGACCTCTCACTTCCACTCTAGAATCAGAATTAGCTATAATATTCCACTTGGATGCTTACATTCTGATTTCACTTGCTGATAGGCCAAAAATCTAGCACCATGTCCTTCTTCAGATTCAACAAATGATAGAATTTCATCATTGTCGTCAATGTCTTCTGGTATCCTGGGTGACCTGAATACATTTTTGCATGGAACTCTTGTAAGATAGTATTATTGAGTTCATTGTTGTCTGGCACATATATCTTTTCCCTAAATCTAATTAAACCATATGTTGTAAGATGATAGTCCACCTCCTACTCACATGTACCCTATTATAACCCGTGCATAAGCTCCATGCACTTGCCATCCTGTTTTCCTACATGTAAGATATGATCATGTAAGTATTTTCCATAAGAACTCATAATTTCTATGTGATTCACATGTACTCTCGCGCTAAGATCATATACAACCATGTTCTTTTTCCCCTTGATGTGCCTGATCTCAATGTCGAACTAACTAATCATGGGCAACCATCTAGCTTGCATGGCATTCAAATTTGGTTGGTCAAACATATTCCTCAATCCACTGTGATCGTTCATCAATACAAACTTTCTACCAAGAAGATAGTGTCTCCATATCTTCAATGAATGGATGATCATTGCCAACTCATGATCATGTGTCGGATATTTCTACTCATGCTCATTTAGTTTATGTGACTCATAGCACACTATCTCTCCTTCATGCATAAGGACTCCACCAAGTCCTTTCTTGCAAGCATCTATACACACCACAAACTCTTTGTTCGGATCTGCAATCTTTAAAAATGGAGCATTTGTCAACAATTGCTTCAATTGCTCAAAACTTGTTGCACATTCTTCTGTCCATTCAAATTTCTTATCTTCCCTCTGGAGTGGCATGATATGATATGCAATGTGAGAGAAGTTTGTGATGAAACTCCTATAATACCCTGTTAACCCCATGAATGACCTTACCTCATCCACATTCCTAGGAGTTTCCCACTCCATGATAACTCTTATATTTTCTGGGTCCACTACTATGCCTTCCTCAGAGAAAACAAGCCCTAAGTAATGTACCTTTGTTTGAAAGAAACTACAATTTCTAAGCTTGGCATACAACTGATGTTCCCTTAGCAATATCGACATTGTTTCTAGGTGTTCGACACAATATTCCTCATTCTTAGAATATATCAAGATGTCATCAATGAATAAAATAACAAACTTGTCTAGATAAGGACACAACACACTATTCATCAAGCACATAAAGGCAGTTGGAGCATTAGTAAAACCAAATGGAACTACAACAAACTCACTATGCCCATAATTGGTCCTGAAATCTATCTTCTAAATTTCCTCTTCTTTAATGTGTACCTAATGATATCTAGATCTCAATTCAATCTTTGAGAACATTGTTTCTCCCTTCAACTGGTTGAACAAGTCATCAATCCTCGACAATGAATACTTGTTCTTGATGGTTACCTTATTCAACTTCCTATAATCAATGCATAGCCTAAGAGTACCATCCTTCTTCTTTACAAACAACATTGGTGCACCCCAAGGTGATACACTTGGCCTAATGTATCCCTTATCAAGTATTCCCTTCAACTACAACTTCAACTCTACTAACTTTGGAGTGATCATCCTATAAGGTGCCTTCGATGTTGATGTTGGCCCTAGTAACAACTTAATGGAAAATTTCACTTCTCTGTGAGGTGGTAACTCTAAAATATTTACTGGAAACACATCCTAAAACTGCTGCAAGATCGGGTACCTTCTCAATACCTCCCATCCTCAATATCCCTACCTTTATCACTAGAAACATGAACTAGAAATAACACATATCATTTTATGCGACCATGCTTTTCCTACGTAGTTGTCACCATTCTAACCGATGTTTCCTTCTTCTTACCCTGCAAGGCTCTTTGTTATCCATTGTCATCCAAGCACCCAATTGCCTATCATAACAATCCACCTTAGTCTTCTGAAGTACAACCTATCCATTCCCAAAATCATACTATATGATCCCAATGACAATAGATTCAAATGTGATAAGGTAGGCATACAATTCAACTCGAATGCACAAGCTCTTACCCAATGATGACCTCTTTTATTTCCACTTGTATCCAACTACATTAACTAGGATTCTGAATACACTTCTTTATTCAAATCACACTTATCCACCAGTTCAGGACTAACATAAGTATAATTATTTCTGGGGTCAATCAAAATAGAAACAACTTGATCACAAAGCTTAGCATCCATCTTGATAAAATTTTCATGTTGATCCTTCTGTTTGTTATCCAATGCTGCATAGATATCATGAATACTCTACCCAACATCCCCAACATTTTGTGCCTCCTGTGCACTATATATTTGAGGCATACCACCCTGATATTGCGGAAAATATCTCTTGATATTCTTGTTGCCACATATCCAACACTGCAATGGTCCCATACCATAACCTCTATTATGATGTCGTCCAGGTTATGAACCATGTCCTTGTCTAACTACGTTGAACTTATTATAAGGTGCACCATTTTCTTTCTCACCTGCATCCTGAGGCCTTGTTTTTTTCGGTTTCCGTTTACCATTAGCCTTGCCTTTCCCTTTCCATCCTTGCTACGATTTTTTCTTACGCTTTGACTACTCATAACAGTGCTTCAATTTCCAAATAACTTCCTCAAGGGACAAAGGCTCATCATACTCAATCCAATCTCTAAATGCTAATGGAAATTCATTAACAAATCTCTGGATTTTGGCCTTCTCATCTTCAAGATACTTTACATACCTCAATAAATCTAGAAACTTGGTTGTATACTCCTCATTTTTCATCAATCCCATCTTTAGCTCATAAAACTCCTTGTCTTTGTTGTCGTAGTACCTCTCTCATGAGTATTTATTCCTGAAAAGTCTCTTGAACGAATGCAAACTCAAGCCTTTTGTTCTAATGTCTCTAACCTGCTTCACATCTTCCCACCAAATGTTTGCTTTCCCTCTGAGGTCGAATATAACTATTTTTGCCTTCATATTCTCTATGTATTCATGCAACTTAAACATTTTCTTCATGCCAAGTAGTCATGCTTTTGCATCCTCCATCTTCTTTAAATCCCCTTCAAATTTTGGTGGCTTAGCTTTCTTGAACTCATATGGAAAATATCCCTTGTCACTCCTCCTGTAAGAATGATAACGATGACAATCATAGTTCCTATCAAAACTAGAATTAGAATAGAAACTATGTCCATCACCTTTCCTATCTATAATATCCAAGAGCCTTCCATATCAGATTGTGTCATCCATATCCAACGTATGTCCACCTTGATATCTACTTCCATATGCCCCATTATTCCTATCCTCTTGGCTATGGCTTATCTGAAGAGGTCCTTTCTCTGCAATTCTGACAAACTCTGAAGAATTATCACATTGACTTATGCTTATTTCTCCTGTTCCTTCATGATTCTTTAATTATCTTCCTTGAAACTTATTATTTTTGCCTTCAAACTTCTCAATGTATCTTCTAAGTCAGAAGAGTGCCCAACACCACGTTTCTCATCTAATCCACAGGTAGAGTCTCGTGAACTACAATCTACCATCTTTCTAGTCATTTTTTATCTTCTTCTTGTAAGTATACCATGTCATCTTAAACCAAAATATAACGAAATCAACATACCTCGGGATAGTTCAAGGGAGGATATCTCATCTACAAGATCAACGAGATTAGCACAATACTTATATAATCATAATCATATCAGCATATAATAATCATTTCAAACATTATCCAACTATCAATGCATGACCATACGAACCACATACCATGACCTCATTCACAATGACTATCATCATGTCAATGTATGTATAACAACATATAAGCACTAACATGCATAACCAATGCATAACTAACATACGCTCATGATGACCACTTCCTAAAACAACACCATCAACATTCACATGGCGACACAGTTGCAACCATGACCATCACCATGCATACACAACAAGGACATAAACCACAGGCATAAGGAACACATATGCAATCAATATGTACGCATGACCATCACACTTCCCATCTAGTCCAAGGGTTGAATCATGCTCTGATACCACTTTTTAATACCCTCCTCCCACATTTACCAAATTTAACTGGTCCACTCGGGTAAAAATGTGACGATATGATACTATGATGTGATTCAACTCCCCATGTACACTTAAGGAAGTGGAATTGACAAGAAAAAACCATTATGAGCTTCCACATATGCTACAAAAATTTCAGGAGCCAACCAACTCTTCTAGGTGACCAACCCCTGAGACAACTTAACATTTCACTGATCTTGAGCCTCTGATTCTCCTAGAAACAAGCCATGCATGTGAATGGGGCCTTCCAGTTACTCCAACAGCAAAGCATGCCAGCAACTGTGGACTTTTTCAGCCAGTTTTGAGCTAGCGACCCCAAATTTTGCGCCATTTTTTGAGGGCCAGGACTCAGGCCATTACCCATAACTTCATGAAACTTTTAGAAATGATAAATAATAATAGAATAAGGATACTAATGCAATCATTGGTACAAGTACTTGATTTTACCCCTACTATCCATGACAGGAATTTCATCAAACATATCACAAATATGTAATATACAGGTCAAAACAACAAATCTGAGCATAGGGGTCTCACACTTATCTGATATTCATAAAGAAGAATTGATTTCTTATCACAATAGTTGCATTATCATCAATTAGGTCATATATTCATTATACATTCATTTTCTAGTCAAAACATGATGAGATCCATACATCAAGTCTGTCATAAAACATACTCATAACCAGCATATAACCAACAAAATTATCAAGGATATAATAGCCATAAGAATCACATATGAACCAATAAATTTGCAAATGAAATACCAAGGATAAGGAGATCTTATTGATGAATTCATAATCCAACTAGATCTGGGACTTCCATGAACCACTCGACCATAGATTGGGTCGAACCAAATATTTCTTTCAATCAATCACCCCTGTGCCATATTCCAAGAATGAATGTGGGACTCACAACAAAACCAACTAGGGCTTCTCGAGGCCAAACTGCCTCAACCCTCATCAATAGAACCAGGCTTTACCATAATCCCCACCAGATCACTAAACTTTACCATGTGTCCTGCCATTACTAGTTAAGGGATTCCTAGGCCTACTAGGTAACCACTCTATGGGATTTACCATGTATCCCACCATTATCGATCAAGGGATTCCTATTCCCAATCAAGGGTATTCACCACTAATATTTATCGTGTATCCCTTCATTCACAGATAAGGGACTCCTAGGCTCAATCAAGGTGTTCACAATTAGGCTTTACTTTGTATCCCATCTCGAGATTCCTAGGCCTTGTGAATAATCTTGAGACTAGCCCACTTAGCTTCAAATCCATCCAACAATCCGAATCAACCAACTAGAAGAGAACCTACCACACCATGGCTATATGGAAATGGAAAGGAAAGGCTGAAGAACACTATCACACCTAGAAAAATCGATGGCAATGACATCAAAAGAACCAAGAACACACATGGATGTACCATGCATGCCACATCTAGCAAGGAAATCACACATGCAAATCAATACCTACAAATAATCGTGCTAAAGCTACTTGATCTTGCTCTTCCTTGCTTGATCTTTGCTTCCTTTTTCCTTCTTTTTCCTTTCTTTTCTTTTCTTGATCCAATGCTAGAGTGATCCAAGAAAACTCTATGTGCAAGAATATGAGAGAGAGAACAGAGAGAGAGAGAGAGATCAAAACTAAACTGACAAAAGCTAACACTAGAAAAAGTTGTGAACTGATCCTCAGAAGCCTTTTTATCAACGAGGCCTCTAATTTCTTAAATTTTCCATTATTTTCCTTCATTTTCTTGCTCACATGCAACCTATGACTTTTCACCTTCCTTTTCTCCTAATTTCCTTTATTTTCATAAATAAAATTCCAATTAATGTATTTTGGCTTTCCAAAGCTTTTTCCATTTCCTTTGCTAATTTCCCTTAGCCATAATAAACTAAATGAACACCCACACTAGGATGTTTTTCCCAACATTCATCTTGGAATATGTGTCTGATGACCTTGGTTATTATTTTTCCTTTATTAACTTTATTATGTGTATTTTTCACCAAGGTTGTTACAATCATATAGACACTCAATAGCCTTTTCATATCAATCTACTTTGTGCCTATGAAGATACAACCAATCCATACCCAAGATCATACTATATGATCCCAGTGGTAGTGCATTCAGATGTGTTGTTGTAGGCATACCATTCAACTCAAATGCATAAGCTCTTACCCAATGATGAACTCTCTTATTAGTACCTATAGCCAACTGCACTAACCAAGACTCTGAATGCACTTATTTTCTCAAACCACACTTATCCACTAGGTCGGGATCAACATAACTATAATTAGATCCAGGGTCAACCAAAATAGAGGCAAATTGACCAGAGAGCTTACCTTCCATATCAATAATGGATTCTTGGTGATCTGCTTGCTTGTTGTCCATAATTGCATAAATTCGAGGAATGCTATGACCAACAACCCCAATTGTGTGCAACTCCTGAGCACTTTAGATATGTGGCCTACCACCCTAGTACAATGGAAAATCCTCTTACGATGATATTTTCCATGTATCCAACACTGCGATGGACCCCTACCATCACCTCTAATCTGTTTCTCTCCAGGATGTTACCCATGTCCCTCCTCAATTACATTGAACTTATTATAAGGAGTAAGATTTTCGTTATCACATGCATCCTGACATCTTCCCCACTTCGATTTAAATTTCTCATTTCCTTTCAAATGATGCTTAGGCTCAACTTTGTGCTTTGACTACTCATAATGCTTCAACTTTTAGATGGCCTCCTCCAATGATCTAGGCTCATCAAACTCAATCTCGTCTGTATATGTTGTTGGAAATCCACAAATGAATCTTTGAATCTTAGCCTTCTCATCCTTGAGGTAAGGAACATACCTAACAGCTCCAGAAACCTACTAGTATACTCATAATATATCATACAACCCATATGCATCTCATATAACTCCTTTTCTCTGTCATCATAGTACCTCTCTGATAAGTAATTCTTCTTGAAGAGTCTCTCGAACTCATCCGAAACCAACTCTTCTTCCCAAATTTGTAACAACCCCCTCCCAAGTCTACCCAAAGTAACCATGCCAATCAAGGTAAGCATGAGGAAAGATGCTACTACAATCAGATTTGACCTCCTATGTCATCTTAAGGAAGTGGAATCAACATAACATCACATAGAGTCATCCAACATCATCAATAAAACCCCCAGTAGACAAGTCAACCACTCAGACGGCATGCCCTTGGGTCCCACTATGCTTTGATAACTCTTAGGCCATAGTCACTCTCATGCTATGGGAAAGGGAGAAACCAGAAACCTAGTCACTCTTAGAGGCCTGCCTGCCAACGACCCTAGGATTTAAGTCACTTTTCTAGTCCAAAATTCTGGCCTCTGCCCATAACTTTTTGTAACTTCTAGAATTCATTAAAAACATAATAACAATGTTGATCAGTCAAAAATCACCCTCAGGACTAGGCATAAGCATCCCCCACTGGGACTCGCATTCTGTCAAACACTTGGCATTAATGCAACCTATAGGTCTAGGACATAAGACAAAGCATAAATGACTGAAACAACTATGAAACGTAACCAAAAGGATCACATCCTTCTCCACTGAGCTACTACATCATAAATTAGGTCTTGCATGCACCCATTTAACAGTTACAAGTAAATACATGAAATAACCATGACATGAACTAGTCATTCAACCATTCTTATAACTAGCATAAAACCATAATATCATAGATATGATAGCCACTAAATCCACACATAAATCAGTGCAAAAGTAAGAGAACTTAGCTTTTATTAATCATAGGCAAATCCGACTAGGTTCGGGACTTCCACATACCACCCGACCATAGACATAGCTGAACCAAATATCTCTTTCATCTAGTCACCCTCATGCCATATTCCAAGCATGAATGTGGGATCTCATAAAACAACCAATCCAAGAAAAACTAAGGGAATCCAGAGGTTAAACCACCTCAACCCTCATCAAACCGTGATCACACCAAAACTAATACTGTGATCACAACCGCACAGAACCTAGAATTCCATCCGGAATCCATCACTATCCTTGAGGAATTTTCTATCTCCTTGTCTCTCAGTCTTTACCGCAATCCAATCCCGGATCACTAGGCCCTAAACTAGGACATCTCCCTTAGGCTTTACTGTGTATCCCGCCAAAATCATCTAAGGGATTCCTAGGCCTTTGACAATGAACCTTGATACCACCTCCACCCTGGATTCCAAAATCCATCAGACAATTCCAAAGTTCTAAAACTGAAATAAGTATCCCAACATACCATGGCATCTGGAAAAAGGCTTGGATAGGCTAAAATCCATTGTCATAACCCAACAAAACCATGCCATCGACAACAAGAGAACCATACACCAACATGCAAAGCCATGCATGTCCAAACCAAGTAGGAAATCACACATGGAAAAGGTTACCTACAAGTATTCCTGCTAAAGCTACCTGGTCCTACTTTCCTTTCCTTGATCCTTGTTTTCCTTCCTTTCCTTTTTCTTGCTTTTCCTTCCTTGATCCAAAGCTATAGTGCTCCAAGAAAACTCTAAGTGATCAAGAGTAAGAGAGAGAGAGAGAGAGAGAGAGAGAATAATGAGAGAGCTCCAAAATTGAATTGATCAAGCTTGCCAACTGATCCTCATAAGCCTTTTTATAAATGAGGCCTCTAATTTCTTCATTTTCCATTATTTTCCTTCATTTTCCTCCTCGCATGCAACCTATGAGCTTTCACCTCCTTTTCCTCCTAATTTCAATTATTTTCATAAATAAATGTGCCAAAATGCCTTTTTTCCTTTGCCATTTTTCCTTAGCCAAAACACTGATCTAGTGTTGCCCACTAGGATATATATTTCCCAACATTGAGCTTGGAATAAGTGTCCCTTTCCCATGGTCTTATTTTTCCTTTATTAACTTTTATTACATGGAATTTTCACCAGGGTTGTTACAAAACCCTCCCCCTTGGGGAACACTGCCCTCAGTGTCAAACCACACCAAAACCTTAACAAAAGCATTGAACAAGCATACTTCCCATTGAGCGTTATAACTTAGCTCGTTGCATTATTTACAATGAAAGACATGCTTAAAGAAAAACATCATGAAAACATAACAAAATAGCAACCATGTTGCTTATTGGAGCTTTGTAACATAACTCATTATGGTATTTACAATAACCACATATACACATATGCACATTTTCTAAACCAACAAATAAAAAGACACGATGCTTGTATCAATCTACAAGGGAATCCAGGGGATCACACCTCCACCCTCAAAGTAATACCAGGATTCACTTCCTTACTAGGAAGTCCAGAATCCACGCCCATAGTCAAAGTTGCATCAAATGTCCAGTGCTATAATCTTGTGCCACTTTTCCTCTCAATGAAAATTTATTGGCTAATTGTTCCAGGCATCACTCCCAATGTGTATCTGATTCCATCTGTAAATTTTAATGAACAAAACACATGTATCTGCAACCTTCCCTTCTCTGCTACACAGTCCCTCGGAAATCTGGTCACCCCCTTCTGTGCAGTCACTCACCTTCCAAGTTCCTCGGAATCCCCTATCCTAGGCAATCCATCCCTTGGTAAGGCTTCCTCACATTGGAAGATCAACAAACAATGCATATACCTTCCTCAACCATCATATCGGTCATAGCATGCTCATGGAAATCAATGGACACTATTAGGTACCAGTGTCCCAGAATGGCCCTACTCCTGAAGTACTCTACCAGTATATTGTTGCATGTTCCAATTGTTAGAAAATTATATATTACAGAGAAATGAAACACATAAAATATTGCAGAAATATAAACCTAGAAAACACATAAAACAAGAGAGACACAGATATATGTGGTTCACCCAATTTGGGCTACGTCCATGGAGAAACAACCAGTCCTTCCTTTTATATTACCTAGGAAACTGAAGAGATACAACCTACAACAAATCCACTGTAATTCCCTCTTCTCTCTTGCTCAATCTCCTCTCTCTTTCTTGCTCATAATACAGATCTACATAGACACAATACAATTCCCACATATATAGCGAGGGGTTGACTTCTAGGGAAAAAACCCTAAATTAAACATAACTTCTACTATCAGATCTTCGCCTAATGAATAGCCTAGATTGACTACAAAATTACAACATTTTACAAGGCAATTTTACATATATTTTTAGCTTCAGGGGTGCTACCCTCGATCCCCCCCACTAGGGGGGGATCCCAAAGGTCGCAGTTGCCCCCCTTTGGACCCCCCCATTCAGCGTAAATATTACGAGTGGCATTGCCACCACATTACAAATTGGGGTCCGATGTGGTGATACCTCTAAACAAAGAAGATAATCAAGCTCCACACCCAACAATCTCCCACTTAGAGATTGATTATAGCAACTCCACCACTGCTTCATTTGCTGGACAATGACTCCACTTTGGACCTGGCTTTTTCTCATCTTCTTCATCATACTTGAAGACTAATTGAAACTGAGAAGAATCTCAATTTCTCCATGGTTACAACTTTTGTTAACATATCTACAGGATTCTGGCTAGTGTGTATCTTTTCCAGCTTCAACTGTCTATCTTCCAATGCTCACCATATGAAATGGTACTTGATTTGTATATGTTTCATCTTGGAATGAAATGCAGAGTTCTTTGCAAGATGTATGGCACTTTGGTTGTCACTATATAACCTGCCCAACTCCTACTTCTTACCCAATTCATCCAAAAACCTTTGTAACCAAATCATTTCTTTACCAGCCTCTGTAGTAGCAACATACTATGCTTCCGTTGTTGATAGTGCAACAACACTTTCTAGTTTTTAAACCTAGCTGACAATTGTTCCACTTGTTATCACTCCTCCGTATCTCCAAGGCTGAGGAAGAGTCCAGCTGAGGTAACCACAAACCAATATTTTGACTTGGTTGCTAGCCATACCAAGCCGGAGAGGGCTCTCTCCAAGGGATCACAGCCAGGAGAGCTGGATAGATTAGGGTTTTAGGCTAGATGTAACGTGCAGGGGATTGTTTGATTTGATTTTGGTTGGGTAGTCACAAAGATGGGTAATTTAGGTTAGAGGGACTAGGTCAGGGTGAATGAGATATGATTGCAGACATTAAAAGGGGTAAGGTAGGTATGAAGCTTAACACTTGAAAGGTGATTTGATGATATGGTTTAAGACTGACAAGGAGTTAGGAAGAGCATAAGAGATGTATTCTTCCTAAACCGAGGAAAAGTGGATAAAGTATGATATATTGCCCAAAACAGAGCATGAGCAAGCATGCATTCTGCTTATCAACTTGTAAATTACCATATAATAGACATGGAATGGTTTATGAACTAATAAAACATTCATACAAATCAACACAAAGAAGAAATAATGCTAAAAATTCATACCACATGTATCCCAAAAAATAATCTACAACTTATCTATTGAAAATTGCCGAAATTTGATACAATAGTCTCTGATCACTAGTATAACATCCCTACTAAATCCAACCTGTAAAATGACTAAGAAAATACATAATATTGGCCAAAAACCAACTCATCCTAGGCTTAGGGGTCGAATCCATGAGTGGAGGAGCAATTGCAAGAAAGGCTGAACTGATAGTTGGAGTGTAGGGTGGTCAAAGTGACTCATCCCTCATTATAGCAAACTAATTCATTACATGCCACATAGGCCATCTAAATTATGTATATACCCTAGGTAAAAATAAAAACATGATAATTACATCATCTATAACAATTGCGTAGGTAAAACTTGAGTTTCCCATAGATAAAAGTCAACTTGGAATGAAACAATGAAAATTGTGGAAAATTGCCAAACGCACAACGACCCTAGTCAAAAGTACAATGGCCTGTTCAAGCTGACTTTTGACCACCTTCCTGATGTCCAAATATATCCCATGAAAGCCCATTATAAATATTATCTTATCTGGTTTCCAAAACTTCCCTTTTTTTTTCAAAATGGGCTTCATTTACCCCTCCAAAATTGCAATCTCCCTAGACTACTCAAACGCGCAGCAACCAGGCCAGAAAAGAGGTAGAAAGGTGATTTTTTGGTAGTTTTTGACCCTTTTGGCTGACTAGTTTTGCTCCAAATTCTTAGCAAAAGTACAAAGTGCATGTCCTCATCATCTTGAATCCAAAAATTATTATCATTTTCTCATTAGATGCTCTAAACAAAAGCGCAACGTCCTAGGTGCTGTGTGTTTGACCATGCTGTCTGTACCAAAATTTCTTCAAAAAACACAGCAAAACATATCTTGACAAAATTATTAAAAAATGGCCAAAATTGGTGGATTGACAACTAGCTATATGTATGGGGCATGTATTGATGCCTCAACAAGGATATCCAACCTCTTTTTCTCCTCTTGCTTGGTCAAAGCCTCAATTTTTGCATGAGCTCTTTTGAGCTTGGCTCTTGCAATTTGTCTCTCATAGCATAGTGCTTGACCATCCTTATTTGAATATCATTGTCCTTATTGGCCTTATCTAGGAGGTTCTCCAAATGATCATTTACCTTCTCAAGCCAATATTCTTGGTTTTCATTTACCTTCTTGGCAAATTGTTCATTCAAGGTGAGCTGATTGGTCAGTTCTTCCTCCCTTTTCCTTTCCTGTTGCAAGGCTCTTTTTAGGCCTCTAGTCCTTGGCCTTCTTCTTGGCACCTATTCATCAAGTGGCTCACCATACTGGCCATATGCCTCATCAAGTAAGGCCTTTTCCTTTTTAGCCTCTCTCTTTGCCTTTCTGAGCTGAATCTCCATGAGCTCACTTTTGACCTCAAACTGCCTATTTTCCTGCTCATATTAGGAAATTATATATTTGGCCCTTTGCAAGTTGGCCTCAAGCTCTCGTATAAGTGCATTCTTCTCCTTGATGACAATATATTTGATTTTAATTTCATCATGTTCATCTAATTCAACTAACTGAAAATCATGCTCTATCTCATGGTGGTATTCCTCCTGCTGCTGGACCTCTGCCTCTACAACTTTTTCTTTACCCTTTTGTACCTGCTTTGTCGATGAAGAAGGAAAGGCCCCTCCCAAAATAAGTGGGGAAAATACTTGCATATGCCCTCTCTGATAGGCATGTGCCAAGGTACCTAAACCAGCCCTTTTGGGCCCACTGCTCTCACCATGCTCAATATGCTCTTGCTCAGTTCCTTTATCTCTGACAGGTGAATGAATAGGCTCATGAAATGGTCATGATGGAGGTGATGGTGTGGTTGACTCATCAGATGAAGATGAATGATCTATAGACTGAGGTGGAGGAATGGAGGTGGGTGGATGAGAGGATGAAGGTTCCTCTTGGCCATGCTGAATAGGTGGGACTGTGAAAACCTCATTGGATATGAAAGTGTCCCATGCAATGTTAAGATGATCACGGTGGTGTAGGACTATCATTTTGATGAGAGAATGGTGAAATATGCTCTGCATTTGATGATCATGATCTTTCCTTCAAGCAATGTATGACATCTTGTCGATATCATAGTAAAGATAGTAGGGCAGATTGAGCATTCTGACTCTTGTAAAATGCACGAGTAACCAAATATGATAGGAATAGAGCCTAAAAAACCTACCCTCACATGTGAAGTACTTCATGGTGATTTTCATCATAGGAACATATCTTTCTAGTACATAAGAAAAAGGAAAAGTCCTCCTTCTTTCATTCTTATGGTTGGGTTTAAGATATGGCTCATAGTAGAAATAATCCAAATATGCCTATTTAAACCAGTTTTCCCCAACATCTAGGATCCCAGTAGCAGCTGATATGATAGAAAAAGATATGGTAGAGGTGACACTGACAAATGTTGCTTGATTGTCAAGGAGGTTGATAATGAACTATCTGGTCAATTCATAATGATGTTGTGTCCTTTCCACCTTCTCACAAAACTCAAAACAATACATATGTTTAAAGCTTGTGATAGTGATGGGAGGTGCCATCAGCTCTCTAGTGTTGGTTGGTTCATATCTAATGACTTTCCCTCCTTTTTTATATTTCCTCTGTTGTTTTTCTCCATCGCTCTAACTTGTGTATTCTTCTTCTGCCATGATTTGTTGCTTTTAAAACCCTAGGGGAATGATAGAATGAACTATGGGTATTGGAAATGTGGAATGATGTGAGGAGAGATGATGATGAGGAGATGGGGATATGTGGAATGAGGGAGATGATAGGGAATAATTGTTAAGTGACGGAGGAATAGCAATGAAAACTAGGAAATGTGATTTTGAGATGGTGGGAATGTATGGCTAGGGTTTGCTCTTCCGAAAAACAACAAATAATTTAAACCCTATGTAGGCAAACAAAGGAGGGAAGGAGTGAGTAATTCTTCCATCAACCTGATTTGTTGGAGTGAATGACAATTACATTGGAAACTTGGTAGCGATGGAGGGTTTTTAGAACGTTCGGCTCCTTCCAGGTGAACGCGAAGTGACCTGGGAAAAGGTGCAGCAACCTGGTCAAACGCGCATCGACCTCTACAAGAGTGCAGCGCCGTTAAAATTACATTGTAAACTCTGGAAAACGTGCAACAAACTCTACAGGAGCGCAACGACTAGGCTAAACACGTAATGACCCTGCTAAACGCGTCATTTTGCTATGTTTTTCCCACTTTCACCTTAAAATCACCAATTGTCTTTTTCTAAGGAGTTGTGAGAGTGTTAGAGTGAGAATGAGACTTTCATGAGTGCCTTGAGAGGCTTTATACTTGAATTGACTTTAATTTATGAGTTTTCATACCCACTTTCTAATTTCTTTGTCATTTCCAAATTCTCATATTAATGTCTTTTTGACTTTCTGAGCTTTTTTGCTTTTGACAGGTGGATGATGCTTTGGCAACCCTGATTTTGACTTTCTTTTTGGGATGCTTTTGGAAATGGACTTGAGTATGCAGCTAAAAGTAACTTATTACATATAATAGACATAAAATTGCATAAACAAAAATAAAATTTATTACATCTGTTTGCAATTCTAATTTACAAACTTGGGATAAAATCCCTTCTTGAAATCAAATTTAGGGCTTTCAATAACTATGGTTACATGCTTTGGAAATCTTTATTTAACTAAAAAAGACATTATTTGCTTGACTCGCATATTTTGTTGACCTTATGTAGTGAGATGGTGACTTATTGGACCTTGGAAAAGTAAACCCTAGGTGACCTAATGGAACTTCAAATGACTAAATTTTAGGTGAATTTGACTAATATAAAATGTGAAGAAATGAGCCTTCATGTTCAATGGTAACCTAGAAGACACATGAAGGAGGGCCAGCAAACACAAAATTTTGAGAGGGAAAAGTGATTTTGGACTTTGGACTACCATCAGTGAACAAATTTTTTCATGATGACTTGAGTGGAATGCAAAACAACTCAAACGAGACTCTAATTTGATATAAAAGAGAAATTTTAATCACTGGTGGCAGTATGCAAATACTGACTCTAACACCACCTACAGTAAGCACATACCCTATTGTGCTCCTCCTATTATCTCTATCACCCCCCATCAACATATCCCTGTAGAACAATGTTTGAACCACCAAAGCATAATGCTTGATTTGTGGTACCTCTCAAATACCCATGGAGAAAGGATGTCTTTACATATAATTGCTCAAGATGCAAATATTCAACTGTTGCTAGACTTAAAAATAGTTCTAATTGAAGTCATTTTAATAACAGGAGAAAATATCTCATTGAAGTCTATACCTTTTTTCTGTGCAAACCCTTTCACCACAAGTCTAGCTTTATACCTTTTTCTACATCATCTTCTTCCTTCAATGTTATGAAACCAGCTCACAAAAAGATAGAAAAGAGAGATCCACGCCTTAGAATTCAGCCTCTTCGAGGGGGCAACCTCCTTTACATTACATAAATGAACAATTCTTGGATGATACAAATGAGAAGACCTCCTTTATATATATA
>APFE031510394.1:0-13008 GCA_000404065.3 Pinus taeda
TGAATACACAGACATAATTCATCCCCTCATGATTTTTTCCCTTCAACATTCTATTAAACCCTAGCCACAACAAATAAAATAGGGCATGTCAACTCCCAACCCATATTACGGTCTCACAATGATGGGTTTTCCATGCATCCAAAACAAAAATGTATTAATTCCCATCAAGATATCTCAACCCACACCCATGCCTTGTATACATTAGACTTAGTGAGGTTGTTACATATCTCATCATTGTTAATATGATAAACTTGGGGTTTGTCACTGTATGATTTTCTTGGCTTATATGCTAAGCTAGGCCATGTTAAAAGTAGCGTGAATTACTTGTAACTCCATCCTCATCTCGAACGCATTCCAACATATGAAAGAAGACATATAATGGTTATTTTACATACAACTCAAAAGGTATTTGGTGCTCACCTTTCCATTTTGGCTCATACATTTATCATTATGCCATGCCATCTTAGAAATTTGTCAAGTAAACATAAGGTACTTTTTGGCAAGTAAACATAAGGTGATTTTAAGTTTGATATGGCCCATGTATAATTTTTGAATCTTTCTTAACTTGAAATTATTAAGTGGGTAGAGGTAAAAGAAAAGAGGGCAAGAGTACAAGTGGGTTTTAGGCCAAAGCATTTTATAGTGGATCATGGTATCACGTTGAGACACATTGTTGAAAAGGTTTGGGAGGACAAATAAGAAGTATTTTTCTGTTTTTTTGACTTCAAAAAATCATTTGACACAGTCCCTAGAGATAAGTTGTGGCATAAAATGGAAGAACTTGAAATTCATGTACATTACAGAGCCATTGTCCATAGACTTTATGAAGAGGTGAAAGTAAAAATTAGAACCTCAACGGGTATTTCAAAAATCTTTAGAAGTGGCATTGGAGTCAAGAAATTGCCCTTTATCCCCTACTCTTTTTGGTTTATACATTGATAGATTGGAAAAGTGGCTAAATATGCAAGGTGGAGATGGTGTTCGGTTGGGGGAGTTTGCGATAAAGCTTCTTTTATATGTCGATCATATTGTATTTATTTCTAAATCAAACCATGGATTTCAAATGCACTAATATGCCCTTGATCATTTTTATAGAGCAGTGGGGATGCAAGTCAATACTAGCAAGACCAAAATAATGATTTTCTCTAATAAAAGGAAGCAGAGCCAACATACTTTCTTCTTTGATGAAAACATTCTTGAAGAAGTAAATGAGTACAAGTACCTCGAGATTGATTTCAACAACAAACTCAATTGGGAGGACTACATAAAGAAGAGAATTTTAGGAGGGTGGAAAGAATCATATTCTCTTGAAAACATTCTTAGAGAGGCAGAGTTATGGGATTGGAAAACGATTAAAGTTATTTTTGGACTCCTATTTTGTCCAGTGATGCTATATGGGTGTGAATTGTGGGCTAGCAACACCCCCATATCAAAACGGAAACAAATTGAGAAAATCCAAAACATTTGAACATGAGAAAGTTAAAAATAAAAAGTTCAGTACCTTATGAGATAGTGTTGAGTGAAACAGGAGCAAAGATGAAGGTCTCAGTGTAGAACACTCTGTCTCAGCAAAACATCATAATCTCGATATATTCAATGTAGTGATATCTTCCCATACCTTTATATAAATCTCATACAATTACAATGATGAATATCATTGTGTCTTGGTCTCAACATGATCACATTTTTCCATACTCAACATGGTCATAACACATAATAGGCACAGTCATAGTCAAGGCATAAAATGCGATGATAAGGATCTTAGTCATCCTACAGAGACACACTCTGTCTCATATTATGGACGCAGTCATAATCTCGGCACAACGTTTGATGTAGATATAATTTTGGTCATAATCCTAATAAAAGATCTCAATGCAGGTTTAGTATATAGAGCTCGTTGGTACAATGATGATTTTCATAAAGATGCAATGATAATCTGAGTGACTATATAGTGATGATCTCAGTAAATGAATTTGGAGATTCCTTTGCGGCTCTTAGATTTTCCAATTTCATCTGCGACTCTTCATCATTCAATCCCTCCAAGATCTATTATATTACTTCGGCTCTTTACTGCGAAGATCTGCAGCTCTTATACACCATATTAGATCTACAGAGATATGTAGCTCCATTGATACACCATATTAGATCTGTCGATTCCTCTGCGGCTCTTAGATCTTCCGATTCCTCTGCGGCTCTTACTGTGGCTCTTTCATGCGAAGATCTGCGGAGATCTAGAATACGGCTCTGGGTGGAGATCTAGAATACAGGAGATAAGATGCCTCTACCTTCTTCGGTGACAATCACTGTGGGTCATAACCTCGAATTCTGCAAAGTGATTACAGTCTCGACATATATGCGAAGATGAAGGTATCAATGCAAAATACTCTGTCTCGACAAACAATCATGATCTCAATATATTCAATGAAGTGCTATCTTCACATACCTTTATGGAAATATTAGACAATTACAATGATTAATATCATTGTGTCTTAGCCTCCACATGATCACGTTTTGGCGTAATCAACACACTCATAACACATAATAGGAACAATGATAGTCAAGGCATAAAATGTGATGGTAAGGATCTTAGTGATCCTACAGAGACACTCTATCTCATATTATGGACGCAGTCATAATCTTGGTACAATGTTTGATGGAGATACAATTTTGAAGTCATAATCATAATAAAATATCTCGGTGCAACTTCAGTATATGGAGCTCGTTGGCACAATGATGATTTCCCTAATGATACAATGATAATATCAGTGAATATACAGTGATGATCTTAGTAAATGAACAATGACTATCTCAGTGAACGTACAACAATGACCTTGATGATGGTGCAACTATGATGATCTCAATGACTTGGTAAAGCAGTAGTGATGGTGATGATCTTAGGAGTATCAAGAAAAGGATTGGTGTCACAATCCTAGAATGACTTAATTAAGTCAAGGGTCATGGTCTTGGTATTCATCAATGGGAATCTCTATAAGAAGAATTGTGTGTTGGTTTTCCTCTCCAAGAGGGAGACTTTTTGGCCCTGAAAAAAGCCAACATTGTGTGTTCTTGTCTCTTTGTTTTGGTAGTTATTTGATGAACTAAGAAGACACACTCTAATAATAACAAGTGTAGACTATGCTAATAAGAAAAGCTAAAACACATCACAAATAGTTATCAAGGTAGAAGAATCCTATTATAACTAATTTCCATAGATTATTCAACAGGTTAGTCACTTATACCTCAGAGGTCCTCCTCCTCCTCCTACCCCACATGCTTCAGAAAATGAACCTATTCCACATCCTAGCATAATGGAAATTAAAAACCTCATATATCTCAATAACTACTACAATAGAATGATGGTTGGGACACCAACGCTATTAGGCCCACATCTAGATTTACACATCAGCCTAATGTTTGTCATCACTCAGTTCACTCTGTGACTATTAGTCCTCAGATACACTTTGCATTATCTTAGGCTGCTTCTTTCCATGCTCAACAACCCCTTGATTATTTGTCTTGTCTTACATTGGGGAAATTATGTATCTCATCCATACATGTACATTGTCCCTCTGGGGACACTTCATTACACGCACATACTAATATTCCCACAACTGAAGGAGGGGGGAGGAGTGAAAAGGAGGAGGAGAAAAGACCATTCTACATGGATGGCCCTAGCAAACTAACATAGCTAACATACATTATTTCTTTGGCATAATGTGGGTTTACTTTATTTTTCATAAACATATTTTATACTACAACGTTATCAAGTATTGGAACAACATATTTTTTATTTACTGTGGTACATATTTTGATGGTATTATGACTGATCGGAGATACAAGGGTTGTTTCACATGCTTCTTTAAATATGTGTATGGATATTGGATTGCTTCATATGTATGATTTTCATCGTGATGGTGTTCTCAATGATGTCATATTCACATATATTTGGTTTCATGGGAGTTACAAGGTTTAATGAAAATATTTCATGGACATGATTGGGGACCCCACCTACTAATATAAATTTAATTAATTAAAAATACCCCTTGGAATATTTTCTTACTTCATCCATGAATATGTGGAAATTTAAGTGGACAATTTTACAACTTATGGTGATGAATTTGATGTAGCTTTGGCTAATGTACATAAATTGTTAATGAGATGTAAGGAATGCCACATAGTCGTTAATAATGAAAAAAATTAATGATGTTAGTTGACGACATCATACTTCATTTAAAGGTATAAAATTATATCTAGCAAAAATTAAGGTAGTATTGAATTTTCATCACCATAAGGTAATATCTAACATCATACTTCATCAAATTGTTGGATTTGCAATAATACTAAGAGGGGAGGTGGGTTAGATCAATATAATACAATTTTCAATTAAAAAAAAGTTGGAGGTAGAACATGGATCATAGGATATATGTGGAAACCTATCAAGGAAGAAATGAAAAACTTCTTTGGATTGATTTTTCTTTGAGGGAACCAGCCTACTCTTACAATCTTTGTAGGAACCAAAACATAGGGTACACCAATGCTCTCAATCCATCTATGTATTAGCCTACAATAAATAACAATCCCCTCTACTAATTTATAGGGTACTAACCTATAGGTACTAACCTATAGGAGACACCAATCCTCTCTACTACTTTGTACGCACCAACCTATAGGAAACAAAAATCCCCTCAAATCGATTATCTCCAATCCTTTCTTCTTTGGTCCACTTTCCTCTTCTTCATTTTTTTGTAGTCCCCTACTTCCTCTCTCCAATCTCTAATATTTTGTCCTCCAGTTCACTTTTCCCTTCTAAAGTTTTTGCAGCCACCTCATTCCCTCTCATTCATCCACAATTCATTAACCATTCCTTCACTAATGTAATTATTTTTCATTGTATCTTAAATAAAGATCCTACCAACTCTTCTCTTTGTCATTCTCTACACCTTTCAAAAATGAATGATCTTTGACTTTAGTACCATTACGATGTTATTCCCACAATAATCTTTTAAATAGAGTACAAAAACATAGTTTCTCTAATCACACATCCTTCCATGAAGGAACAATGTTACCTTAATATTGAAAGAACATCAAATATTCATTACTTGAAATGAGAAATACCTCTACAATCTATATTTTATTAATTAATTACAGTAAGAAATTGATATCAACACCATATAAAAAAAAATCAACACATTTTAATTAATTCAATTGAGACATAGGCCTGTAATTCATATCCAAATCCTTCATTTATGTAATAATCCCCTTTAATTCTTCATTTATCCAATAAATGTAAATGAATTTGACAATCACAACATCCAATGAAGTTAGTTGTAGAAACATATTGATGATGTTGGGATATATGTAGATAGGAAGTTATTTGCCGTGGGAATAAATATGAGAGAAAATAATGAATACATTGGACTAACATTAGTAAATATGGTTGACACAAGATTATCTAATACATTTTATATGTCACTTTGCATATAAAAGGTAAAAAAAATGGAACTAATTAGTGTATATCAACCACATTTAGTAATGCAATTGTGCTAGTTGACACCCTTATCTTCAATAGGAAGGATTAGTAGACTATGGTTGACTATGGCTAAATATCTTCAAGCTATGGTTTAATATGCAGTAGCTGGATGATGGGGATTGGCTATCCATTACATGATGGCTGATCAATGATCAATGATTTTATGGTATGACTCCATGGCCAACACATAAGGCATCTGGTCTACTAATTATCTACATCCTGCAGGGGGAAGCAGTCCCCATTAGAGCCGATGTTGTAACATATTTTGGCACACTGAAAATTAAAAGAAAATTCAGTGAGAAATTGCCACTTTCCTTCTGGGCTATATGCTAAGAGATATAATTACTATGCTTTTGAATGGTT
Source organism: Pinus taeda (assembly GCA_000404065.3). Taxonomy (NCBI): domain Eukaryota; kingdom Viridiplantae; phylum Streptophyta; class Pinopsida; order Pinales; family Pinaceae; genus Pinus; species Pinus taeda. The sequence continues at coordinate 5,894 of APFE031510394.1, forward strand.
TATTCTTTATATATATTTTAATTTTAATTTAAAATATATTATTTTTATAAAAATATAGTTATATATTTTTATGGAAATATTTACTTTAAATTAAAATTATATTATAAAAATCCGATCCTAATTGCAAACAAAGTGAGAAGGTAAACTTATGGTCCACCCCGCACTCATAAGTTTAAAACCCCCCTTTTTCCCATGCCTCGAGATATGGGCACATTAATCCAAGGATTAAAAATACTTTTTCGATGCCCTAGCTCTTCCAACATTTAATTAAGTGGGGGGTCCAAAAAGCAGTTTTAATGGCACCACCTTGTAATTTCGCACTCCCCTTCCTAAAACACTTACTACTACCCCCTCCGAAAGCCATGAACCATATTGTTATTGTTTTGACTTTTATAAATGTGGACAGTTTTAATGGCACCACCTTGTAATTTCACACTCCCCTTCCTAAAACACTTACTACTACCCCCTCCGAAAGCCATGAACTATATTTTTATTGTTTTGACTTTTATAAATGTGGACATAATGGAATTTGATACGATTATGAAATAAATGCTATGTGGATGGGAAGTCGAATGCAAAGATAAGATGAAACTACATTTTACAAGAAATTCATAGATGGAAGACCAAGTTGGTGAAATGAAATAAGTTTAAAATGATTTTACACTAACCATTCGGCTTCCACACTAACCATTTACGATTAGGTGTCCAACATTCCCCCCCTTAATCCGAAGGGTTATGTATGAGTCCAAGAAAAGAGCTGTAATACAAAATGTGCAAAAATACATGGCAACACTAGGCTGTATGTGCTCTCTGAAATGTTGGTATAAAGGGCAGTGGTTCAAGGATGGCCACCAACACTGGAACGCTTAGTGCAGTTCCCAGAACTCTTCCAAAACTGGCAAGAAGCTAGAGTCTTCTGCTAGAGGAAGTGATCCTATTGTTTTAAAGAGGGAAACCTTCAACCATAAAAGGGAAGGTCTCACCCCGCATAAAAGGTAAAACTTCAACCTGAAAGGAAGCTCAACCTGTGATGTTTAAGGATGACCAACAACTCTGGAATGCTTATGCAATTCCTGGAACTTTTCCAAAACTGGCAAGAAGCTGGAGACTTCTGCTAGAGGAAGTGTTCTCAATTTTGTTCCCGGAACTCTTCCAAAGCTGGAAAGAAGTTGAAGTCTTCTGCTAGAGGAAGTGTTACAGATTGTCTACTGAAGGCATGTTCATGGACAACTATGTCTTTGGCTACAACTCTGAAACTGGTGTGGCAGGTTGTGGCTCAGGCTTGCTTGATGTGGCTTTGAAGCTTGTAGATGACCATCCCTTCCCCCCCTGTCAGATACAATGTGAGAAGATGGAGAAAACTCAACTGCAAGACTGTTCAATATTCTGGAACAAGTTCTGACATGTGTTTGAAATATCTTCTTGGCTGTTGATGCCCATTGCCAAGAAGCGATCCATCCAAGATGAATCTTTGTTCTTGCAGGACGTTTGTTTCTGAAGCATCTGTTTGAAGAATGACTGGTTTTATGACAATGCTTACATGGATGAAGATCAAAACAGTGATCTTTCAGATGGCCAACTCGGTCACAGTGTTGGCATTTCACGATCTCTTGTTGTTGTTGCTGTGGAAGAGGAGCAGAGTCTGGAACAGCTGGAGGTGAACTGTCATGAGGAGCAGGTGAACTGTCATAAATGAATTCAGCACTCCGAAACTGAATGGATTTTGAGTAGTTTGGAATATGAAAGGACAAGTCCTTGTCATATCCAAGACCGGTTTTGTGCTTGTTGTGGACAAGCTGTTCCCAAGGTCTGATGATGGGCTTGGGAAGTGCAGACTGAACTTCTACATCTGCATGTACAACTGCTGCTTTATTTGGTACTAAATCTGAATGAACTGTAACATTATGCTGATGGGTGGTTGTCTCAATGTTCTGAACAAAAACAGGTTCAGAATGGTGTCTATTTTGATGTAGCTCTTCTTGCTGTAGTTGTGATTCAAGCTGCAAAAAGTCAATCTTTTCCTGTGCATTTTGTAGACAGACCTGAATGTCTGTGAGAGAAACTTTGCTAATTTTTAATGTATCATGAGTAGTAGACAATATCAGAGTTTTGATGAACTCTAATACTTCATTGATTCTGGCCATTTTTTCTTTAATGTCAGAACTACACCTTAAAAACTGAAAAGTAACACCCACTAGCAATATCCTTTATAAGTGTGCAACAAATGATCAGTGTGCAACCATCAAGCACCAATTACAATCCATATAAAAAATAAGATGATGAAGCTACGTTATTGTTGAAGACCTTAAATTTGATGCTATGATGATATCACTGAAATTGTGTATTTGATAATGATCAGTACAATATATGAGTCTCTGATATCACTGCACTTGAATGCTAAAATACTTTATCAAAGGTGAAGTGATTGTTCCAGTGACAGAGTTATAGTGTACTGCTACAAAAACACAGTGACAAGGAAATGCAACTGTGAAACCTTGAAACCTTGCTTACTGTGAACACAAGCTGATTATTCCTTAATTACTGTAACTAGACATCAACAATATATATGTAACTAGACATCATCAATATATATGTGACATTTCTGTTCTTGAGAAACCCGTGCCTTTTCATGGCATCACTACACAATGTTATTATAGCCACAAAACCTTCACCAATCTGTCCTCAAATCAACAGTAATTCAATCATGCGATATGGAGGAAGACACTAGATGCATTCATGTTGGTTTTCTGTACACAAACTGATGTAAATCTTCGCCCATCAGTGGCTGACATTATTATGATGCTTTCAGAGCCTTATGGGTCATTGTCCAATCCCAAAAGGCCACTACTCTGCCCGAAAGTGGAAACTGACCAACCTGCAGGGAAGCCGCCTAACGTAAATGAATTATACAACTGGAGCAAACATTCAAGACATCTCTTAATGTGATTTATATTGTTTGGACAACTGGATCAGTGATCTGAAAATGTAGCTTGTGCAACTTAGGACAAGAGGATCATTCAGTGATGTTCATTTTTTTTTTAATCGGCATAATGCGTCAATATCTTGAGTCATCATGATAATTTATAACCACACACAAGAAACGAATAGCGGTAGTTTTTCTCAATGTCAATGCCGAACCATTGCTTTGGAGGAATTTAGATCGGAATCCCGGGAGTTTTCTACTTCACAAATGAAACCTAGAAAGGAAGAAGTGAAGGGCGAGAGCCAGACCATACGCACTCTTCACACGCCTACTTCCTTCCTTCCTTGGACACATTGCAGACCATTTTGATTTGGTTTAAACCCATTTGCCCATGACAGAGAAGGTAAATTTCTTCAATGGTATCTCTAATAAACAAATTGTTGACACATTCCAGATCTTAATGATTTATTCAAACCCAATTTCCCGGTAGGTGGTTAAATCTAGGTAAATTTTTGAAATAGTGGAAACCGGTACATTTGTATTGAAATACATATTGCCGTAACCTGACATTCCATGCCCATCAGATAATAGACGAAAATCAAGCACAGAATGAATATTCTAAAGGTCTCTTACCATCGGACTGTGACATCTTCATCGCATTCCCAATAAAATTCCTTAAACGCTCTTAACTCCTCAGTCTTTGGAGGCCGATTGTAAGCTTTCGAATGCACGCGATAATGGTCCAATTTTCTTCACAATCGATACGATGTCCAGGAAGTAGAAAACGACTAGGCTTTAGTTATCTTCGCAATCTTCAATTATCTTCGCATTGCTTCCCACGTGGCGTCGACTTCATCTGGACACGTTTCTGTTGCTCATCGATGTCCTCGATTTAATGGCGATGATTCATGGAATTAGAGGCAATGACTAAAGGCATTGCTCGCTGGAGCCATGAATCAGTAGGAGACTTGGGCAATGGCGGTGGTAGAAATATTCGAAATAGGCAAACTAATAGCATTGATATTGTGCGACATCATAAGGCAGTGCATTCTGCTTACTTCTTTCCTAGTGGAAACTACCTTACAACCACAAGCTATGAGGACAGTGTGGGAGTATCAAATGGACTCGACTCATGGAATACAACTTTTATATACCATTACAACCCACCGTGTAGATGGATATCTTACATCAACAAAGATTATAACAATTTTACACAGCTCATTCATAACAGCAATTCCTACCAGTTTGCTAAGCATCCTTTAGTCCACGACGTATTGGCAGGGGCCAACGTAGGTGGTAGGGTGTATCTATGGCGAAAAACACTGAAGTACCTCAATAATGCTCTCATTATTTTGTGTTCTCAAAAGCCAGAGACGAAATTGAAGTGAAGACTTGGCAATCTGACTCACAATCAGTGTGGAGAGAGCAGCTAGCGGACTTATGTGAAAGCGCTGTTATATATCAGCGTGGAGACTGAGACAACGTTTTGTAGGAGTAGCGAATTGCTGCAACATAACATCTTTTGGTGAGCAGACCTGGACTGACGAACTGTAATTTTCCACTTACAAGTGGAATCCTCGCTCAAGCGTTACCCAGATTATAGCGCAGAGGGCAGAGGCAGCGTATTGTATGGAGCAGGTAATGGAATATGGAGCAGATGTAATGATTCTCTTTTTCCGTTTAAACGTTTATGACGGTCAGAGGTATTCAGAAGAACAGGGAGGCAGATTTAAACAGGCCAACACTATTCAAGGCAACTACACAGGCCACACATCATGGCTCTGATACCATGTTAAACACACATGGTGAGCGAAAACAATAAGAAAGATAAATCATGCAGTACATTTTTTATTCACAAATGATGTATATTTATGGTACATTATGTGACCGTTCGGATTCACATCCCAAGGTCTCTTGGACTGCTCTGTCCATTCGACTTCCACACTAACCATTTAGGATTAGGTGTCCAACAAAAATCAACACATGGTTTTGCAAAACCATCTTGGTGTTCTACAAGGGTAACAGAAATTTATAGCCATGAAATGAATTTATAGAGAAGGTGAAAAGGAGAAACAAGCCATGGATTCATGGAAAGTGAAAACAATACACGGATTTGGTAGATGGTTTATCAAATCGTTTAAATATATATATTGAAATTATAAATCCTTAAATTCATTTAAGAGTTTAATCAATTATTTGAAAAATTTATATTCCTCAAATATTTGTGACAAAATAAAGGGTGATTAAAATCAGAAAATGACAAAAATAGAATTCAAAGGGGCAGATGGCAGACCAATCATGTTTAAAGGGACAAATGGCAGATTATGGGAAAACAACCTTTTTCCAAACCTCAAGGGAATGAAGATCAGTATAAAACACCTAGCAGCAGAGGATCAACAAATTGAGGATTATGTTGCAGATTTTCAGTAGGCATTCAACCAATTCTAGATCTCAAGGCAAGATACTTGCAAGTAGTTCAAAGTTTCCAGCAGATAATTTAGAGACATTGTTTTATTTTTAGTATACTATTCAGGATTGTATTCCATAATTATTGCAACAGTTAGGAGAGATCTTGTCTATATATATTATTTTATTTGTAATAAACAATGTTGGCTTTTGACGCCAAGGCTCTTAAACTATGTAATAACTTCTCTTGAATAATTCTAATGAAAGCCTTCCATCTCCAATTATGACATAATTTTTTCTTTCTCGTATGTCTTTCTAGTGTTTTTATAACTTGTTTCTACATATGTTCAAAGAAATAATAGGAAGGTCTGGGTAAGGTAGATTAAGTCTTAATCTTTCTGAAATTCCCTGCAAAATCATAACCTTTAGAAAGAGATCAACTTATTGGACTGTTTGTCCAAGATAACTCCTATTTGACTGGCTTTTGCTTTATGTTTTTGGATAGCCATTAAAAGAGATCAGCTTATTAGACTATCTGTCTGAAATAAATCCTCTTGGAATCAATTTCACTTTGGCCTTATGTTACCTTTGAATATCTTTTTGTTGGGCTGCGGCAATCTTCTACACACATCTAAATTTCTCTAGTTGTTAAGTAGTTAGTCTGAATGCTCAATTATTAGGAATCCCCTTACATTCTTCCACCATAATTCTTGAAAAAGCTAAGTCATTCTGTCAGGCTGGAAGCTGACACTTTCAGAAGGGACCCTGTGAGGGAGGCCTTTAATCATGATTAGGGATTATCATTGATCGCAAACCATCCCTAATTAAAACCATAAATCTGTCCATTGTGCTTCATAGGATGTTGTTCAGTGACAGGTGAGTTAAACAAAGCCTCGTAAACATTGAGGGAGCCCCCTCTGGTTCAAGGGCCAGCTTGAACCTAAAGGCTGGCTGAGTTGGTTTCCTGGCGTATTTTTTGTAGCCAAGGACTGCCTACAAGAAACAGGTACAACAGGGGCTAGTCAATCTCAAACAAATTATATCTTTGTTGGGTCATCATGCACACCTCGCTCATCAATGATGTACCCCAGATATTGAACCTGGGTCATACCAAATTGAATTTCTCCAAATTGGCACACAACTTGTGTTGTCATAGGGTTTGGACGACCTGTCAAATATGGTGTAGGTTCTCTTCCCAACTATGGCTGAAGATCCAAATTTCATCGAAATACACCACCACGAATTAGTTAATGAAGGGCCACAAGATGTCGTCCATCAACCTCATGAAGGTTGCGGGGGCATTCTTCAACCTGAAAGGTATAACCAGCCATTCGAAAATACCCTCCCTTGATTTGAAGGAAATCTTCCACACATCAGAGGGTTCAATTGGCACATGGCGATTACCAGACTTCAAATCAATCTTGCTGAAATATTTAGCCCCCTTGAGCTGGTCCAAAAGGTCATCAATCCATGGGATTAGATACCTATTTCGGACAATGATCTTATTCAATGCTCGATAGTCAATATAAAGTCTCCAAGTGCCGTATTTCTTTTGTACCAACACAATTGGGCTCCCACAGGGTGATGAACTTGGCCTGATGTTCCCTTTTTGCAACAACTCTTGAATATGCATCTTAATTTCATCATTATCCAGAACATAGTGTCATTATATCAGTCTATTGGGTAGCAGCTCGCCTAGGGTCAGATCGATGGAGTACTTTACTTGACAGTGCAGGGTACCCCTATGGGTGAGGTGAAGATGTGCTTGTACTCCTCCATGACCTTG
>APFE031510398.1:0-18762 GCA_000404065.3 Pinus taeda
CAGAATGCGATGTATGTCAACGCCACAAAGGGGAGACCGTCAAAGCACCAGGCACATTACAACCATTGCCCATCCCAGCATCAATATGGATGGAGGTTTCTATGGATTTCATTGCAGGTCTTCCAAAGTTCGGAAACAAGTCAGTCATCATGGTGGTTGTGGACAGACTTTCGAAGTATGCTCATTTCTGCGCCCTACCCCATCCGTTTACACCGACTTTGGTCGCTCAATCTTTCATGGATCAGATCTTCAAATTGCATGGCATGCCCACTTCTATTGTGTCCAATCGTGACCCGATCTTCACCAGTGATTTTTGGCAGGAACTCTTCAGGCCACAAGGCACCCATCTAAAACTCAGCACTTCCTATCATCCACAAACAGATGGTCAAACTAAAGCCGTCAACAAATGTTTGGAAACCTACCTTAGGTGTTTCACTTCAGAAAAGCAACATCTTTGGGTTCAGTGGTTACCTCTAGCTGAATGGTGGTATAACACCAACTATCATGCCACCACCAAAATGACTCCCTATGAAGCAGTAAATGGTCAACTCCCTCCTTCCCCTACTTCTTATATCAAGGGATGCTCAAAGGTACAAGCAGTGGATCAACTCCTACAAAGTCGTTCAACCATGCTCACCCATCTTAGAGAGAATCTTCATCAAGCTCAAAACCGCATGAAGCAATAGGTAGACCAGCATCGCTCAGAGCGCCAATTTCAGGTAGGGGATCAGGTATTTTTGAGGCTGCAACCCTATAAGCAAACATCACTCAAAGACAAGGGTTGTCAGAAACTATCTCCAAAATTCTACGGACCATATCAAGTACTTCAGCGCATTGGAGAAGTAGCATACAAGTTGGGTTTGCCGCCTACAGCAAAAATCCATCCAGTTTTCCATGTCTCATGCCTCAAGAAAGTGATTGGGAACAATTGCAGAATTCAAACCAGTCTACCTGAATTGGACGAGGAAGGGTCAATCTGGCTCCAACCTGAACAGGTCCTAGACACACGAGAACGGCCCCTACGTGGCCGAGTGATTAAGGAAGTCCTTGTCAAGTGGAAAGACACCTCTCCGGAAGATGCAACTTGGGAACCAGCCACTATTCTTCAGTAGTTTTTGCATCTTTAGCCTTGAGGACAAGGCTATTCTTAAGGGGGAGGGCATGTTAGGGTCCCACCCTAACCCCCTTATTTATGTAGTGGGATCACGTCATAATAAAGAGTAAATAAAGCCCATATTAATAATTGTAAGTGGTTAACCCGCTATTAATGACGGGACCACAGTTAGTTGCAAATGGGCCTAGTATTAGATAGATGGTATTAATAAAACCCATGGTATTGATCCATGCTATTACATGTATGAGTCATATATAAAGGATAGAGACTCCCTGCGAGGAGCATCGTGTCTTATTTTTTAATCGAGCTCTGCTCTATTGGAGGTTGCCCCCTCAAAGAGGCCAATGAACATTTCTTTCTGAATAATACAATATTTGTTGTTGACTCTCACTATTCTATGTTCTAGGTATTTTTCTTCGCATATTCTGTATTTGGGTATCTTTTGCAGGTTAAAAGCATAACATTTAGAGAGTTATAATTGTTTAAGATAACAATTACACTTGCTTATTGTGTCTCATTCTATAGGCTATATGAAGGCTATGAGGGCAATGTGTGATTATGTATGTGCTCATCATGGTGACGCATGTCCCTATTAAAGTAAAAATAAATTATTCTCTAAATAGAAAAGCAATGTAGGCTATAGTAAAAAATCAAAAGCTAATATGCAAGTTTAGTTTGTTTTAATTAAAAGCATCATAAAACATCAATAACCTCAACCTCATGGCAACTCCAAATTTTTCACGATGTTGTTGCCGCTACAGATCTGCATAGCCCTAGATAGAGAATGCAACATGCAGTTGTCCCTCAGCAGCCTCCTGCTACTAAGGATCGAGCAAGACAGATTCACCAGAGGATGGAGATCCTCTCTCTGATCACCAACAAGAAAATGAAGGAACAACAAAAGATTTCGCCTCGCTTGTTTCTGTAATGGGTCCAGCAAAGAATCGACCATTAGTAACTAAGTTTGTTAAAAGATTAGAAGACATCCCTGAAATCTCACTCCCCCTCGCTCTCCCCCATAGAGCAGCTCTGTCCCTGGTGGAGCGTGGATTAGTCGGGCAGTTTACTAGGTTATGGCCCTCACCCAAGACCGTCCAAAAATGGGTAGAAAGGAAGTGGACTGCATCAATAAATGGGAAAATTTCAATCAAGTTCTGTAGAAGGGGGTACTACACCTTCCACTTTGAAACCAAGGAGGATCGTGATCTGATATTTAGGAATGGACCATACTTCATGGATACAAGGGGACTGTACCTAAACAGATGGACCCAGATTTTGATCCAGAAATGGATGTTCCCAGTGCTATCCCAGTCTGGGTCAGGTTGCCACATCTTCCCCTCCACTGCTGGGGAGATGATTCAGTTAAAGCTATAGGAAATGCAGTCAGGAAATACATAGACAGGTGCGAGTGAAAGGAAAATATGCATGCACGCACTAGAATCTGTGTAGAAGTGGATCTAGGGAAAGGGCTTCCAGAAGCAATCAAAATCAAAGTGGATCAGTGGACGCATATTCAACAGCTGGATTATGAAAAAATCCCCTTCAAATGAAATGTATGTCACCAATATGGCCATTTTGCTAATAGATGTACAAAAAAAAAGAAAATGAAAATGAAAAGATTGAAGATACAGAAAACAAATGGAAACAGGTTAAAAGAAAGAAGACAACTAACAAACAACCCACTCATCCTTCTTCGCAGTCCCCCATATCTTCAGATCCCCTCCCTCTATCACCAAAAGCAGACAACAATCCTCTCATTAGCCCAAATCCTTTTGAGCTATTGGACCCCTCAGCGCCCCCATCCCCCAGACACAGATCTACATCCATATCCCCCCCCCATACTCTCAACCCCCCAGCATCCCCTCCAATCTTAAACACTCAATCCCCTCCCCCTCCCTCAGTAGATAGAATTCTAACAAGAAATCAGTCAAAGGAAACAACTCAAAATGTAGAATAAAAAAAAAAGCAGGAAGAAATTCAAACAAAGAACTGAGGGATGAAGCGGCAGCAAAGGAAATGCCATTAGGAGCACAACAACCAATGGAATCCTTCTTGGGAAGAAGCTCAGGAAATAATGATAAAAGCCAAAAAACAGGGAAAGGTCCCTTGCACCACCCTACAAGCAAATAATGATAGTGGTCTCCTGGAACTGCCAAGGAATGGGATCATCCTTTAAAGAAAATGCCGCAAGAGACATTCTGGAAAAAGAGAATCCAGACATTCTTATGATTCAAGAGACCAAAAAAAAAGCCATGAAACTGAAAATATTAAAAATTATGAAGGGGAAGCAATACAGGCAACATGAGCATCAGGAGGAATTTGCACAATATGGAAGAAAGGGCTTTGGGAATTGATACAACAAAAAAAATATCAGCAGTAGCTACAAACAAACCTATTGCAAATAAGCACAAAAGAGAAGTATAGTGTCATAAACATATATGCTCCCAACCACTGCAAGGAAAAAGAACAATGTTGGGACACCATAAAGGAAGCACTAAAAGAAACACGGACTGGGAAAATAATTCTCGGAGGGGACTTAAATTTGGTAAGAAGTATAGAAGAAAAGTTTGGAGGGACATATCACACAGACCCATCCAAGGATGCTCTGGAAGAGATAATGGAACACCACAACTTAATAGACATTCCCCCAAACAGTGGAAAATATACCTGGAGCAACAAAAGAGTGTGCAAAAACAACATCAACGAAAGGCTGGATAGAATTTTGATTCAAGAAAACATAGCAGCAGTGCACAACTCTATTAAATAAAAAAATTTATATACCACGGCATCCGACCATAAGTCGATGGCAATAATTATGGGCAAAATGGAAAATCATGGACTGCTCCCATTTAGATACAGCCCAATTTGGGACAACAATACATAAATCAGTGAACTAATCAAGGGAGCATGGGAACCAAGAGTATCAGGATCACCCCAATATATTTGAGAAACAAAATTAAAAAATTTAAGATCCAAGCTAAAGGAATGGGCAAGAGCAAACGAAATAAAAAAAGAAAGGAAAAAAGAGTTGCAACAGAAAATGGACAGCATGCAAATTGAAAAAGAAAGTAAAGAAGAAGACAAGTAGGATTATCTAAGAGAGAAGGAGATATTTTAGGAAATATATAGGGAAAACAAGAAAGAGGAAGAAGAGGTCGGACTGAAATCTAGAAGCCTGTGGCTCAAGGCAAGGGATAAAAACACCTCCTTCTTCCACAATAAAACGAAGATAAGAAGAGCAAGAAATCATATAGAAAAAAATATATGCTGACAATCAAGAGGTCAAAGACGCAAAGGAACTAAAAAAGGCGGCCGACAAGCACTTAAAAAAATTACTTTCAGCTGAAGAAGAAACGGTTGAGTATGAAAACTTCCTACAACATACAAAAAAAATAAAATAAAAAAGACCAAAACACAGAAATGTGCAAAGAGATAACAGAAGAAGAGGTAGTGGTGGCCATATGGAGCCTACATCCACACAAAGTCCCAGGGCCAGATCGTTTTACAATAGCATTCTATAGATTCCATTAGAATACAATTAGAAAGGACTTCTTAAGAATGGTGAAGAATGTCTTCGAAAAAAAATAGGCAGCAATACAAAATCCTCCTATCTCGCTTTAGTGCCAAAAGAATCCAATCCCTCCACTTTCAATAGATTTCGCCCCATTTCTCTTTGTAATTCCTCCTATAAGATCATAACAAAAGTAATTGCAAATAGAATCAAGGAAGTGCTCCCAACAATCATATCTGAAAATCAAGGAGGATTCGTGCCCAATAGGCAAACCATAGATAATGTAATTATTGTATAGGAAGCTATACATTCCAATATGCAAAGAAAAGAAAAAGGAATCGTAATCAAATTGGATATGGCAAATGCATTTGACAGGGTCAGCCTCCAATATCTAATGGTAGTCCTCAAGAAATGTGGATTTTCAAGAGAAATAACAGAAGTCATCTAGGCTTGCATCTCCACTCCTTGGATTGCTTCTCTTATAAATGGAAGGCCCAACGAATTTTTCCAAAGCACAAGAGGCCTTAGGCAAGGATGCCCTCTCTCCCCCTTCCTATATATTATAATGGCAGAAAAATTAAGCAGAGCCTTGTAAAAACAAAGAAAAGAAAGAAACATCCCCGGGCTCAGAATAGCAAGAGGAGTAAAGACAATAAACCATTCTCTTTTTACTGATGACACCCTATTGTTGGGAGAAGCATCAATAATAATTGCAAGAAGGTTCAAAAGAATACTGGATGATTTCTTACAGGTTTCAGGTGGGCTCTTAAATAACACAAAATGCAAAATATATGGATGGAATACATCTCCCAGAACCATGCAAAGGATTTCACAAATCCTAGAAATCCCCATACAGGAAAAATGGACTCACTTATTTTACTTGGGACTCCCTATCTCAAAAGAGAACATGAAGATAGAAATATGGACCAAACAGATTGAAAAAATGAAAAATAAAATCCAAAGATGGGGAATGATGTGGCTAAATATGGCAGGAAGGGTAATATTAATTAAAGCACTCCTAACAGGACTGCCTATCTACCAATATGCAATAATATTGGCCCTAGCAAGTGCCCACAAACAAATGGAGTTAATTTTAAGAAGCTTTCTATGGCAGGGGGGAAGCAAGAAAACAAAAAAAATAGTTTGGTCAGGTGGGAGCAAGTAGTATTACCATATGAACAAGGAGGCCTATCAATCAGGCTACCTGGGCTCATGAATGTAGCCCTCAGAATGAAAGTAATATGGAGACTAATCACAGGAAAAGAGAGTTAGTGGAAAAAAACACTCATCTCAAAATACATGGATGGCTCTAGGAAAAGACTGCTTAGTGGAAATATCCCATCAAGACATTGTACTCAAGCCTGCAAGCTAGTAAAAAAGACAATTCCTTTAATGAGCAACTATATCTCTAAAATTCCAGGCAATGGAAAAACAATATTGATTTGGGAGGATAGAAATATGGGAAAAGAATCATTAAAGGCTCATCCAGAAATTGAAGGCATTAAAAAATGGATGATAAGGAAAGGCCTAAATACTCTTCACTCAATCTGTCTTTGGAACCAAAGAGATTGGCAAGATTCGCAAATCTTAACAATCCCTGCAAATCTGGAGGTGCAATGAATTAAGGAAACTTCTAAAATGGGAAGCACCAATAAACTATGATGAGGAAGATTACTTCCTTTGGGATCCAAGTGGTGGCAAATACACAGTTAAGGCTGGATACAAAATCCTACAATAACAACCAAATCAACAAGATTGGGATTATTGGAGGATAGTTTGGAAATCAGAAAGTTTGCCTAAGATCAAAATGTTTATATGGACTCTCTTAAACGGGAAGATCTTGACTAGTGAAAAATTAAGAAAGAAAGGCTTCCAAGGCCCATCACGATGCCAAATGTGCTTGCAGGCTGAAGAAACGATTCAACATTTATTTCAAGAATGCATTTTCGCCAAAGAATGTTGGCAACAACTCGTAAGTCCTCTTGAGATTAACATAAGTTTTGAAAAGCCTCTGTCGGACTTTCTCCAAAATTTGGAGAAGGCCTATCCATATACAACAAAGATGAAAGTCACAATACAGAGGATTTGGAAATGCATCCCAGTAGTTCTTTGTTGGCAAATTTGGTTGACGAGAAATAAGTGCATCTTCAAAAACCAAACTCCAAGAATAGGGAAAACCCTCTCAAAAACTTGGGGATTAACTTCTGAAATATTTAATGTCAAAGGAACAACATCAATAGGCTATAACACTCTTCAACATGAAGAGCGATACTGGCTCAACAAAGCCATAATAAATAACAATGGACCAAAAGGAAAAAGAAAGACTTCAGAAAATAGCTGGAAAATGAGAATGAATGAAGATGCAATCGCAACTTGGAAAAAAAATCAGAGAAGACATTGTCTCTACTTTGATGGGGCCTCAAAACATAATCTTGGAAAGGCAGGGGCAGGGGGAATTATTCTTGATCCAGATGGGAAAGAAAATGTTACATATGAATGGGGACTTGGAGAAGTCTCAAATAATAAGGCTGAAGCCTAGAGCCTGTCAATGGGAACAAGAATAATAAAAAAGAGAGCGATACAAGATCCCATTATAATAGGAGACTCAGCCATAATAATAGAGGCAATGGCCCATCACCAAAATCCAAGCAATGAGTTCATGAATAGAATATATAGGAGAATCAGGAAGAATCTAGAAGGCTCAAGAGATGTAGTTTTCAGACACGTCTTGCGAACCTACAATCAACAGGAAGACCATTTTGCTAATCAAGTAGTGAAAAGAAATGAAGGGAGTGTCCAGGAAATCAAAGAGGAATATCACAACTCTATCCCATAACCTCCATCAAAAGATCACAAGCATGATTTCCAACAAAAACAAGGAACAAAGTGCACACATAAAAGAAATTTAAAAAAATGCAGTAATTAGAATTCAACAAAAGGCATATCTCAGGAATGACAAGCAGAAAGTCACGAGAACTCAGAGGAAACATTATAGCAGCTCAAAAAATCACATTAGTGTTGGCAGCAAGGACGATTATGATCTTGGTCACAAGAACCACGCAGCAATCCATCCCATTGGTGAAAGGCATTGGGCAGCCCCCAAACTCTACAAATACATTTGGAAATGTAACATATCATGCAACTCTAGTTCAAGGCAAAGCTGCATGTTTGAACCGCTCCTCATCCCCCTTGTTCTACTCCAAGCCTCTCCACCTTCCCTAAACTCCTCCATGTTTACTTTTCACTGTCAAAGAATCCTGCAAAAATCCTCAGCTCCCAAATACACTCCCCCACAAATGATCATCCCCACCTCTTAAATCTTCCCTCCTCAACAGCCCTCCTTCCTAATTGTCACATTCATGATAGCCAAGCTTCAATAAGCAGTAAAGTTCAGAACAAAAGATAGGTGAGCAGTAACAATAGAAGAAGGAAGCAGCCTCAAACAAAGAAGGAACAACAAGCAGAAGGAACAGCCGCATACAACAGAAGGAACAACACAACAACATAAGGAACAACAAGCAGAAGGAACAACACAACAACAAAAGGAACAACAAGCAGAAGGAACAGCTGCAGCCAACAAAAGGAACAATAAGCAGAAGGAACATCACAACAATAGAAGGAACAACAAGCAGAAGGAACAACCGCAGCCAACAGAAGGAATAGTAAGCAGAAGGAACAACACAACAATAGAAGGAACAACCGCAGCCAACAGAAGGAACAACAAGCAGAAGGAACAACACAACAATAGAAGGAACAACAAGCAGAAAGAACAACACAACAACAAAAGGAACAGTAAGCAGAAGGAACAACACAACAAAAGAAGGAACCTCTCAGAAGCAGTCAGCCTACAATCCATGAAAAAATACCAGAGAATCAATGTTATGTAAATTTTCTTTACTAGTAGGACAATATGTTAGACAATATTCAAGAATAGCTACAGAACTCTATGAATTTTTGAATATAAGCACGGGAGAAGGGACTGTGTTCCCAACACATTCTCATTGCTCAGTTTCTATTTATGCTACAGTCAATTGTAATAGGAACTTGCTCCACCTCAACTTTTGGTAATATATCCACTATCCAATCTTGTTAAAAAAAAAAAATAATAACCTCAACCTCACTATGGTCACTCCATTTGTTGATATTACAACCCAATGTGGTCAAAATATTTCACTTGCTCTGAGTCATAAATAAAGTGTGAGTTAAGCGTTATACTTTTCAAAAAGATTTCAATGATGATTTAAATAAACTATTTGAAAATCTATGTTAATTAATTTATGTTCAACTTCAAAGAAAATGTTAAAAGAAATATTTAAATGTTGTACAAATGTACAAAAAAAAAAGTAATTAAAATTATAAATTAAAATAAAAATATCGAATACTTCTTAATAACAATAATAAGAGGGAGATGTGTAATTCATTTAATTCTTAATATTAATGTGGCATTTAAAAATATTCATAATAATAAAAAAAGTTTCAATGTGAGTCATCAATAAAATATTTTAAGTAATATTCATATATGCCTAAAAATATATTTATAACGAAAAAATTCATTTTAATATGGACAATGTAGTCTATACAATAGGATAAAGTCCTTAATAATTAAATGAAAATTAATTCAAACCATAAATATTTATTTAATATGAAACTTCAAAGATTAACATATATTTATTTAATTATTATATAATATTTTAAAAAAAACCAGTTTTATATATATATATATATATATATATATATATAGATGTAATCTATATTTATTGGTTATTACAAAAATTTTAGTTTACCTCATGAAAAATGGAAATGAATTTAACAATTTATTTAAATTATAGGGAAACAATTATATAATTTTATTTAATTAATAAGAAATAAAAAATTAATAATAAATTTAAATGGTTACAATTTAAACAACAAATAATTAAGTAAATAAAACAACTCCATTGCTAATATTTACATTTTTTAAAGAGAAAACTTTTTTTTTTTTACAGATATATCTGGTAAGAAAAATACCCTTTCAAATATATTTATCTACATTTTATACAAAAAGATATAAAACATTATAGATAACCTTCTCAACAAAAGCATTGCCATTATAATAATACATTATTATTGTGGTTGCTTAGGATTATATTCTCCATAGCCACAATACATAATTATAGTTAAGAAAATGCCTCAATTTACCAATCAATCAATAAAACCTAAATTACTAAATTATAAACCTTAACACACTTGAATTCAATATTTTTACTGCTATATTGAAACTAAGTGGCAAATATTGGCTACAATGTAACACTAGTTATTATTTTGTAGTATTAATAGTAATTTAAAATAATTTAGTTAGTTTCTAAGATTTATTAAATTTTGACAAAGTGAGATATATCATATAGTAAATATAAGTATTTTAATACTTAAAGTAAGATGTATCATATAATAAATGTAAATATTTTAATACTTATTATAGATTGATTTCTATTAGTTTTTACCAATCATTTAAATTATATAATTACTCTAATGATAAAAATATTTAAATATACACATAAATTTTTTATTTTATTTTATGTTATTGTTATAGGGAAAAAATATATTTTTTCTTACAAATAAAAGCTATGTACTGTTTTAAGTTATAATTATATTATTATTAATTATTTTAATTAAATAATATTCTTTAATTTAAAATATTTTTTGGTCAAGTAAGAGTGGAACCTTCTATTAACCGTAAAAGGGCAATACATATGGTACACGTCTTTACCAATGTAAAGACCATCACAAGACAAGGCCGTTGCCAGTTTACCATCAACAGGGTCAACAAACTCCAAGATCAAACAACGCCTCATGGAGTTACAACTGCTCTTAAGCAAAAGCCCTAAGGAACCCTAACACTCAAGATGCGAGATCTTTTCTTTTCACTAGTGAAAATAACCACTAGAACCACGTCTAACACATGATCGCTTCACCATGCACCACAATGTGCTTTTACCAATTTCGCATACAAACTGCGAAGACCACCGGACTTCAAATATAATAAAATCGCACCAAAATTCTTCTCCGCTTCGCTTACCCAAGCCCAAACTTGAACGCACAATCCCCATCGTCGACACAAACTTTCCATCCAACGGTCAACAAATCCTCCAATCAAAAGAGCTACTCAGAGAACCATCACCGTCAATCAAAGCCTCTTTAATCCAATGATCAACCACGATATCGGCATGAACCACTAGCAAGATTAACAAATTTCCGAACCCGATAAAGATTAGAGCACTTCAATCTATGGGATATCGGGTCTGTCCAAGATGTTAATAGTCGATCTCTTTCCTGCCCGATATCCGTTGGATATCTGAGGCCAAAAGAACCTGTGGGCTACAGCCATTCAACTGGCGAATGAGTTAAGCAACATTCTACTCCCGTAGGTCTCCTGAGCACCATCAATCCATCTTGTTGATCCACTGTTCTAGAATATTCCCTCTATTCTTGATCCACCCGTGCTTAGACTGAAATCTTCTATTCATTTTTGAGCTCCTCTTGAAGCAACTCATTCGAAACAACACCGCGACCACTGATCCAACAGGAACTGTATATCCACTTCACTTCTTCGATCTTCTTTTCCTTGAGTTTTAACGATTGGGAGAGACCACAACCCAAGGACCTCCTCTCTCTTCTCCTTTCGCTAGTCTTTCTCCTTCTCACTGTTGAAGGTCTGGAAGTGTTCCACATCTTTGGCAGCCTAATAGAGACAATCATCACACAGTTTGGCTGGGGGTATCGACTCCCAAATGTGACGAGTGCAACTTTCCTTGCTAATCACTCTTTCATTCGCCAGACAATCAGCTAACATATTTTCTTTTCTTCTCACATGGACTAAGTTGACGGTTCTTAAGGTTTGCAAGTGGGTATGAATACGGTGAAAGACCTGCGATAGCCTCCAATGTTTCGACACTTTTTCAGGTGTCATTCCATTGCACATTTTCTTGGCCGCTTCAATGATCAATTCCGAATCTACTTCGTTGATGACATTGTGTGAATTTGAATCCACCAAGATTTCTAGGCATTGCTCTAAGGCCATGAGTTCTGCCATGTTATTAGTGGCCTTTCCCAAGTGACTATGAAAGATCTCCTTTATGCGTCCGTGCTCATCTCGTGTAATACCCCCAAAACCAGCTATCCCTGGGTTGCCCTTAGACGCTTTGTCTATATTGAATTTTAAGAAGCCATGTGGAGGAGGCTTCCAAATATCCATACTTGCATTTGTTTGGCTCACACCCTTGTTTATGCCCTATGGAACTAGTGACTGGAGACCCAATTGCAGTAGTATACAAGCATCTTGGGGTAGAGGAGGGTTCTTAGGAAGTTTCCACAACAAACCTCTGACTGTGTCTTTGAGCTGTCATAAAATTTGTGTAATGATGTGCTAGGGTGTGCTTGTTTTGTTCTTGAAGATCCTACCATTGTGTTCTTTCCAAAAATCCCACATGACAAAGCCTAGAACCTGAGTCCAAGCTTTATTGATGATTTCATTTCCTGAGAAGTTTTTCCTCCAATTCTTCAAAGTGTTGGTGATGCTGAGTCTGTCCCTATCAGTATGCCTGAAGATTGAGGCCACCCAATCCCACGCGATGGAGGTGAAAGGGAAGAGGTTGAGTAGGTGATCCATCATCTCCTCTTGTAAGCCACGTAGATGGCATTTGGATGGTCCAACAAAACCCCTTTTCAGAATATTCTCCCAAGTTAGAATTTTATTTTGTTGAACTAGCCATATGAACAACTTTATTTTCATCCAGTGTGGGTTCTACCAAAGGTTCTTCCATACCTGATTTGGGTTGTGGTGGTCAAACGATGTGGCTATTCATTTAGCTTCTTTGAGGTTAAAGTTTCCTTCAGTGTTTCTTCCCCGTCTTAGTTGGTCAGATAAGGAGGACACCAAAATCTTCCTTTGCTCCAAATCCTGAGCAAGAGAATCTACCTAGGCCTTCAAAGGGATATCTTCACTGTGGCCTAGATCCTTCCATATTCTCCATTTACCATTATTCCTTACCTGATCCTAGAAGTCACTTACCATAATTAAACCTTTTTTGTCGGTATCATTCTTGAGAGCAACTAATTCGTCCTTAAACATATTGGGTTCCTATTGCCAGTTATCCTCCCAAAATCATGCCAGGTTCCCAGCTCGGATCTTCCAGAAGCTATGCTATTGGACAATACCTTTATTCTTCCAAGCAAGGTTCCAAATGTGGGACCCCTTAATGCGCCCTGACATTCGGATATGATCCCTCTCCTACCAATTTTTTGCATATTTTTGTTTCCAGAGCTTGGCCCAAGGGGTTGCCAATTCCTTGAGCCACCTCCACCAGAGTTTTTCTCCCGAAACTCTACTGAGGGTTTTAGGGTCATGAAGCCCCAAACCACCATGGGTCTTGGGTTTTCAGATCTTGTCCCAAGCTACTAAAAACCCATTTATTTTCCTCTTCCCCTCTGCCTCAAAGAAAATCCCGTTGAATACTCCTGATTTGTTGCATAACTCCTTTAGGAGCTGGAAGAGGTGAGAACATGAAAAAGGGAATAGCCTGCAAGACAACTTGTGTGAGCACAAGGCACCCCACCAAATTTAAAGACCTGCATGTCCATTTCCTAATCTTGTCCTAAAGCTTATTCATTAACGGCTCCCACACTCCCTTGCTTAGAGGTTTGTCTGTAAGAGGCATTCCTAGGTACTTGGAAGGTAACTAGTCCCTTTGAAACCCAAGAATTCTCGTGATGTTCCTCTAAATAACAATGTCAGTGTTAAAAAAAAACTTTTGATTTGTTGAGGCTTATCTCTGTGCCAGCTGTTATGGCTTCCCTAACTGTGGGTATACCCTGTAGCATCATGTCATCCACAAATTGTTGGTGAGTATTTGTTGTTCCATCCAGGGTAAGTTTGAGACCCTGGATTCTTCCTTCAACATTTTCCATTTTGATCACTCTGCTTAGCCCTTCCATCATGAGAACAAAGAGGAAGGGAGAGTGGATCCCCTTGTCTGAGACCTCTAGAGGGCATGAAGGTTCTTGAAGGAGCGCCATTAAGCAGGATGGAAAAACTGGCCATGGATACTAGTGCCATGACCCATCTTGTCCAGTTATGGTCGAAGCCATAAGCTCTTAGTATTTCCCTTATATAAGACCAACTTAGCTTATCGTAAGCTTTTGCTAGGTCCAGATGAATGATCATACCAGCTTGCTTATTACTTTTGAGAGAGTGTACCACCTCGTGAGCTTGGATGATGTTATTGAGAATCTGTCTTCCTTCCACATAGCCAGTTTGCTCCTCTGAGACGAGAGCTAGAAGAAGGGGCTTGATTCTTTTGGCGATCACTTTGGAAATAATTTTGTACACTAAATTACATAAAGATATGGGTCTGAAACCATCTAGAGTCATGGCTTTTTCCTGTTTTGGGATCAAAGCTATGAAGGAGGCATTAAGAGCCTTCAGAACTGATTTGGATCTTGTTGAGTCTTCCACCACCTTAAGGATATCTTGTTTGACTGCTTTCTAGCAAGCTTTGAAGAAGTCCACATTGAACCCATCTGGGCCTGGAGCTTTTCCATTTTGCATTTCATTGATCACTTCACTGACCTCCTCTTCCGACGCTGGCCTGTTAAGATTGTGGTTGTCTTCCCTGGTGACAAGTTGACGGATGTACTTTGTGAAATGATTGATGAACCTAGATCTATCGACAAGAGGCTCCTCTTTTATGCTGAGGAAGTGTTGAACAAGGACAAATTCCATTTCTTTGTGAGAGATGAGCTCTTTCCCTTGAGAAGCTTTGAGTTTTGTGATTCTGTTATGTGCCCTCTTATCCATGGTAGATTTATGAAAGAACTTCGTGTTTCTTTCTCCCTCTTTAATCCACTGCACCCTTGATTTTTGTCTCCAGAAAATCTCCTCTTGCATGCATCGATTTTTCCATTCTTCTTGAAGAGAGTCAACTAGATTTTTCTTCTCCTCGGTAAAACCATCTGTGATGATGATCTGATTGATTTCCTGGAGTTTTTTCTCAACTTCTCTTTTGGCTTTAAAAATATTATCAAACTCCTTTTTGTTCCAATCTTTAAGCCTGGATTTGATGTGTTTAAGTTTTTGTTGGAGCAAGAACATTTTAGTGCCTTGAATGTGCAGATCCTCCCTCCACCATTTGTCAATATTGCTGGTGAATTCATGGTGAGAGAGTTAGACATTTTCAAACCTGAAATGTTTGTTTCTTGGTGTATCCATAAAAGTGGCTTCAAGCTATACAGGCCAATGGTCCGAGCCTCCAAAGGGAAGAATAGAAGCTGACATGTAGGACCTGAAAGAAGGAGGTACTCTGAGATGATAAATCTATCTAGCTTAGAGGCGACTTGAGAAGCTCCTCCCCTCTTATTGTTCTAGGTGAAGGTGCCAATAATTATTTCAGTGTCCACTAACCCCATGTTTGTTATGAAGTTATGGAAGGAAATGGGGTCTCTGCCTATTTGTCTGATACTGCCTTTTTTCTCTATAAGGGATCTGATCATATAGAAATCTCCTAGTAAAATCCAGGGCACATTAGGGTGTCTCACTCTTAGATCCTCAAGGGAGGTGAGAAGCTTGAGTTTTTCTTCTTGCTTTTGAGGTCCATAGACATTTGTGATCATGTAAATCTCCTGATCACCTAAAGGTTGACACACCATTGAAAGATAGTTCCTGGAAGCTTCAACATCTAGGATTCCAAATTTCTGGGGATCCTAGAGCGTAACAATCCCCCCCGGCTGAATTGTTTGCTTTAACCTCTAGATACTCATACTTGATTAACCATTTGTTATGTATTACTCTGATCTTGTCCATCAAACATTTCGTTTCCTGAATATAAATCATATATGTTTTTTCTTCTTTTATTATACTGCTAAGATTTCTTTGTTTCCTTCTACTTCCTATACCCCTAATGTTCTAGGTTGTAAGCTTCATTTAAGAAATATTTGTAAAGGAATAACTGGTGAGATCTCTCATCTTACCTGAGTTAATCATGAGTTTCCCACATTCATTCAACAGCTCATTATGTCTTTTTCTTCTTGTTTTCCTACCCGGGTTCTTGGAAGATTGTTTCTGTGTATCCTACATCGTTTTGACCCCTCTATGCTCCTAGATTTCATGATTTCTTTTGACTCTAGAGCCCTTCGATTGTGATCTCTAGAGGAAGATCTGTTGAACCCTATCAAACTCCTCTTTTGGTAGAGAGTCCACTCTTTTGGTAATTCCTTGTTCCAAAAACTTTTCTAGATCTAAATTCCCCCTTTCTAGAATCTCCTTCAGTTCATGGTCCTCCATTCTAGCCTCACTTGGGGTCATCTCATGGTCCCTACTTATCTCCATAATGCTTGGCAAATCATCCTTTTGCTTGTTGTTTTCTATTATATCTTCCATGCTAGCATCCCCTTCCTTCTCAGTGGGAGTGTTCTCTGATTCCTAGTTTGTTCCTTTGTTTCCAACTTCTTCTTCTGAGATCTTGAAACCATTGTGGCTCGGTTGTCTGTCCTCGTCAATCTTCTTTTGTTGCCGCTTCCTGCCTTTACCTTTGCCCCCAACCTTGGTGAAACCCTCGAGATTTTTATCTGTGGTGGTTTTTGCGTATCTCTCCAGTTTTTTTGTTGGGCAGTCTTTGTATAGATGCTTGTGTTCATGGCACTTACGGCACCTAAATGGGACCTGTTCATAGTCCACTACCTATACCCATTCTTCATCATACACTTCTAAAATGATCGTTGTTGGCTTGATGGGGCTCCGTGGAGCGCGGACTGAGGTCTCACCTGAGGTAGTATGGGAGGGAACTGGAACTAGTTTTCCGCACCCTTGGGATGTCTTGATGTGTCGTGGAGGGCTCGCGATCCAAACCTACACGCTACACAACTTCCACGCAGTTGTTTATCCTGTGCAGCCGCCTTGATCTGGCTTAATACAGAGTGCGAAGATCCTTTACTATTTACTATGCTTAATTTTATAGTTCTTTAATTAAGTTAAGTGGGCCCAATACTTTCCTTTATCATTCAACCTAAACATATATGCACACAATCATCAAAACTACAAAGAAATGCATAAACAGAAAATAGATACATAGTATTTACGAACTCAACTTATATTTATTAATGCTTCTTTCAGTTACAAACCCAACTCTCGCCCTGCGCACACAGCTGTAGGGGTCCGCGCACAGAGCTGCAAACTCTACCAAGCTTTTGCACACTCAGCTGCAGAACCTCCAACTATTCTTCGACCCAAGACACCAACTTACAAACTTATACTTATTGATACCGACTCATTCTTTCTCTTTTTCCTCTAAACTAATATTTTACATCTTAGAGCCTCACTCTATTTATACATTCCCATGGTCTGCAAATCATGGGTAGGCCGACTCACTTTACATTACATTACATTATTTTAGGGCGGACAACCCTTTGACTCGACTCTTTACAATTCGCGCTCCGCGCACTTCGCGGAGCCTTTATAATACCATTTGCCCAAAATTGTGGGCTTTAAGCCCCAAAACCGTTGCACGGGGGATCCACTACCCAACAGGCCCCTAACACAAACATCGCGACTCGCCCTCGAGTCACTGTTCGGTGACCCTACAGCATAGCCCTGCCAACTATTCATGCACTGTGCGAAGGTCCACAATGCACTGCTCTGCATCCTGCTAGATCCGTTCTACTCTCTCGGCCGAGTACTCACTGCCCGACGTACATTCTTGTCTGAGCACCTACACCTCTTGCATCTGCACGAGCTTTTATTTGATGCCGACATTAATGAGGAAGGCCTCATTAATCCAAGGTTGCATGCGTGGTTTTAGTATAGCCTCTTTTTGTCGCGCTGCGTCCACTTGCTCCTTCAACGCCTTCGCCTGCTGGAGCCTTGCAAGCTGTTGTGTTAATGCTACTATTTGCGCAATCCCGCACACATTATCATACTGCAGTTGAAGTTCTCGCGCCTCTATTTCGAACCACTGGATAGTGGGGTCTTCTTGTAAGGCCGTGAGGACCTGTTGTGGCCACCAACAACCCCCCTCCTTATGAAATGTTATTGCTAATACTAAATAAGTGGGGACCCTTAGTTATAAAATCCAAAGAAAATAAAGTAGCCCTTACATTTCTTTTTCGCAAATAAAGTTACCCTCATAAGCTTAGGAAGCCCCCTTGGAAACTCTTAGAATCTAAGTTTATGATAAGGTAAAAAATATCTTTATCAAGGGAAATCACATCACAATAAAATAGCGAGATGCCACCTCACAAACACAATTCCAACATTCACGAGATAGCAATAATGAACAAAGATATCGCATCGCACTCAGCATAACTTACACGAAACGCTTCAAAATCTATCGATGTCCGATGGCGCCCATCGCAAGATCGCATCTCGCAAAGAACAGGTTAACAAAATTGTCATACATAACATTCATGCGATTTGCGATATTGCGATATCACGATTTCGCGATAAGCGACATTGCGACATCGTAACAGAGCGATGTTGCGATTTTGCGATCTGCGATGTTGCAATAGAAAATCGCAAAATTGCTTCATCACAGATATTTCGGGCACATTATTCAAGAAAAGTAGTTTCCATAAGCTGACTCATGTTTATGCGCTTTAAATGCTAATAAAGGAGTTAGCTTTCAGTTATTAATAGAATATGGGTGCGTGCTCTTCAAAGAACATTTCACGTAAGGTGGTATATTTGGTATGTCTGCGGCGTTTAAAACTTTCCCATCACTCTTCCTTGTCATTCATTTTCACCTCACTTGTGAATTGCAGGCACGGAGAGCAGAGGACAATACAAAACAATATGCAGGCTGAAATGGGAAAGAAAAGAAAAGCCCCAAGCTCCGAAGAAGAGAAAATGACACCTTTGTATACAGACACGGCTTGCAACAGAGACGCGGGAATAGCTACGTGGGAAGGCATGTATAATATGCTCGAAGAGGAGAATCCCAGAGTAATGGAGGTTACAACTGTTGCAGGCTCACAAAGTTCTTCTGAAGCATCCCTCGCAGAGCTAGCTTGCTCATTTTTACATCAGATAGGAGCAAGGCCAAGAATCCTCCCATACACGGACATGGTCAAATGGATATTGGATAGTGCAGAAATAAAAAATAGACAGTTCAAA
>APFE031510400.1:0-10904 GCA_000404065.3 Pinus taeda
GGTCATATTGTATCTCATGAAGGTGTAAGGTAGACCCTAGCAAAATTAAAGCCATTAAGGAATGGAAAATCCCCACACCCATAAAGCATCTGCGAGGATTTCTCGGGTTAACAGGGTATTATCGCAAGTTTGTTAAGAATTATGGGAGAATAGCAGCACCTCTAACAACATTATTGAAGAAATATGCATTTTCATGGACTCCATAAGCAACAAAGTCCTTCGAACATCTGAAAGAGGCAATGTGCCAAGCACCGGCCTTTGTTACGTCGGATGTCACAAAAACCTTTATTTTGGAATGTGATGCTTCAAGAAATGGAATTGGTGTTGTTTTAATGCAAAATGAAATACCCATTGCTTTTGAAAGTCATCCAATCAAAGGAAAGTATTTACACAAAGCTATTTATGACAAGGAAATGTTGGCAATACTACATGCACTTAAGAAATGGTGACCCTACCTAATGGGAAGACACTTCGCGGTAAAAACGGATCATGATAGTCTTAAATACTTTTTAGAACAAAGATTATCCTCTGAAAAGTAACAAAAATGGGTCACAAAGATGTTGGGTTATGACTTTGAAATCATCTACAAAAAAGGGAAGAAAAATGTTGTGGCGTATGCACTCTCAAGAAAGGATGAGGATGTGGAAACATTGTTGTGTGTTGAAATGTGGCAATAAGAATATTCCAATTTAATTTGTCCTTGAAATAAATTGTGAAATAAAATTGAATTTAGTCTTAACAGCTACTTGGAAATAATTAAGTAAGTTATTTTGACTTAATTAGTTGGAGAAATTTAAGTTAGAAGTCTTTCTGAGGTCATGCAATAGTTATTCCTTAAATTAAGGAGATAAGCCTTAACTTAAGGAGATAAGATTGAGTTATATTTGAGTTGTAATTAGCTAACACAGTTTACTAAGTTAAGCCTAGTTAAATTAGTTCCAATTTGTTTGAGGAACTAATGGTGAGTTAACAGTCAGTGGATGCATGCATGCACTCAACTAGTGTACTCCAATTAACTGAAGATTCCCTCATCAGAAACTCATGCATGTCTATTCTGAGAAAGACCCAGTTAAGTTAAATGTCAAGGACAGTGTACTATCAGTTGCATGTGTTTTCTTATAAAGAAAACTCATGCATGTATATTCTGAGAAAGACCCAACTAAGTTAAATGTCAAGGACAATGTACTATTAGTTGCATGTGTTTTCTTATAAAGAAAACTCATGCATGCAAAAGTAATCACTCCTTGAGTATTGCGCAGTTCTAACAATGTGTGAGACCAGGAGATCATCCACTTGGTAAATTGAGTATTTCCACTTGGTTGAAGGAGATCATCTCAAAGGAACAGCGCAAGGAAGTAGGAGCTTGGAGGGTAGAGAGGAAGGCTTGAGAGAAGCTAGGATTTCCTTAGGCATCTGTGAGGATTGTACTGAGAGATGGCTAGCTGTGAGAGCTAAGGCTTTGTATAATTCCTATGTATTTCCACCTTGTATGATAATACAAATATTGGGCTTTTGAGGTGAGGTTTTCCCCAAAGTATTTTCATGTGTATTGTGCATTGATTCTTCTTCTTATAGTTATATTGTTTAGCTTAATCTTTAAGCTTCCACAAATTGATAGTAGAAGTAGGTCATAGTATTCTGATTTGATTTATATTGCATTATCATGTTAACCTACAGAGCAGATTTTCTACATGGTATCGGAGCAATGTTTATCGAAGCTATGAACAGTATACAGAGAAGAGAATTCCAAGTTTGAAGTTCAGGGTTGCAGGTGCAAATTGAATTCATATCATACTTCAAGGTTGGCCAATGGCATTCTATGGCTTGAGACTTGAGTATGCCTTGGAAGGTAACTCGAATTACATAGCATGGAAAGATAAAATTGAGGCTATATTAGAAGATAATGGCTTGAAGGAATTCATTGATCAAGAAATCCCAAAGCCAGCTTCAACTAATGCACAACAGTTGGTTGAGTGGAAGAAGTGTGTGGCGAAGGCAAGACATATCATCCTTGAGGGAGTTTGAGACCATATTGTCTCAAGTCTCCATGGGAAGGATACTCCATGTTTAACGTGGAAGACATTGAAGGACCTCTACCAGAACAGTAGCGACCAGAGGAAATTGACTCTCAAGGATAAGCTTTGAAGAATCAAGGTGGAGAAGGGCGATATTATTGCCACATATTTGAACAAGCTCACCACCTGCAGAGATGAGCTTAGCAGTGTGGGAA
The DNA here is from genome assembly GCA_000404065.3 of Pinus taeda. Taxonomy (NCBI): domain Eukaryota; kingdom Viridiplantae; phylum Streptophyta; class Pinopsida; order Pinales; family Pinaceae; genus Pinus; species Pinus taeda. Next base: position 2,231 of record APFE031510400.1, read on the forward strand.
TAACTATTGTTGATGATGATATGGTGAGTCTCGCTCTCCTTAGCCTTCCAAAGAGTTGGAATAGCTACCAGGACTCTGTGAATGGAAGGAGAAACTGTTGGATTGGGAATGACTATGGTCGGATCTTATGCATGAGGAGATCAGGAGGAGCACACGAGATGGTTCTTCATCAAAGGATGATGACGAAGAAAATATGGCCTTAGCAAGTAAGACAAGGAAAGGGAAGGGGAAGGCTTCCCATTCCAAATCGAATTCTTCTCATGGAGGGAAGAAGGGTAACAAGTCTAAAGTGAGATGCTTTAATTGTCACGAAATGGGACATTATGCGACTAATTTACCATCGAAGAAGTCCAAGAAGAGATCCTCAGAAATATCGGTAGGTGAGGCATTAGTCTCTCAGTTCAAAATGGACTTTACCCTCATCGCATGTATGGTGTCATTGTTGATGGGTTTTGTTTGGTATCTTGACAGTGGAGCCTCATTCCACACGACTGATGATAAAAGTTTATTCAGTGCCTTGGAGGAGAAAGACCTCAAGATGTGCATAGAGATGGGTGACGACAGAAAGTATAATGCTTCAGGAGTGGGCACGGTTGCTTTTCAAAGGGATCATGGAGCTCCTATCACCTTGACAGATGTGAAGTATATTCCTAGACTAAAAAAGAACTTGGTATCAGTCACGATGTTGGAGGACAAAGGCTACGATGTTGTCTTTAGTAAAGGAAAGGCATTCCTAAGACACATAGCCATGGGTCAGACCAAGAGGATAGGGATTTGGGTGAAGAATCTCTATAAACTAGAGGTAGATGATTGTGCAACATTAAGTACGAAAGCAAAATTGGTGCAAAGCCAAGACATTGGCGAGTTGTGGCACAGGAGGTTGGGCCATTTGCACCATGGGGCTTTGAAGATAATGCAGCAGATATCTACAAGACTTCCCAAAGGTAAACTTGAGCAAGTTGACACATGCAAAGGTTGTACCTTGGGAAAGTACACCAAGTCTGCCTTTCATGAACGAGACAGTTGAGCGAAGGCTATCTTAGAGCAAGCTCATACTAATGTGTGTGGACAATTCTCGATGGAATCCACAGTGAAGCAAACGTATTATGTGATTTTCATTAATGATTTTTCTCGTAAATGCTAGATTTATTTCATGTAGAAGAAGGACGAAACCTTCACAAAGTTTTGTGAGTTCAAAGCTTTGGTTGAGAAAGAGTCAGGGAAGAAGATCAAGGCCTTGAGAAGCGACAATGTTGGAGAATATGTCTCTCAAGAGTTTAAGGACCTTTGTGCAGCGGAAGGAATTAAACGAGATTTTACGGAACCTCATAACTCACAGCAGAATGGGGTGGCTGAGAGGAAGAACATGACTATTGTACAGGAAGCACAGGCGATGTTTCTTGACCAAGGCCTACCACTTCACTTGTGGGCTGACACATGTAACACAACAATATATCTACAAAATAGAAGCCCGCATTGCATACTTGGGATGAAGAGACCGGAGGAAGATTTCTCTGGTAAGAGACCAGATGTGGGTCACTTTAGGATCTTTGGCTCATCGGTATATTTCCATGTGACAAGGGATGCATGGAATAATCTTGAGTCAACAACAGAGTTGGGGATATTTGTGGGGTACACTAATACACCTCATAACTATTGAGTCTATTTGCCTACCAGTCAGAGGACAGTGGTTCATAGAGATCTCAAGGTTGATGAGCAAAAGGTCATGCGAGTTTCCCTTGAGAGGGAGCTCCAATTATAGGTTGTGGAGGAACTATTGGTTCCTAATGAGGAGGAGCCTCAGACTAATGCGGAGCAACCACATGCAAAGGTTCGAGGAGTGGAGACATTGACTCAAGCAGAGTCTTCCAAAGATGGACAAAAGCGCACAAGAGAAGCTGACATATTGTTGCAGGATGCGGAGAGATTGTGGGAGTACCATCTTCTCAGTGCAAATAGAAGAGGTCACCTGAGAGGTACACTAAGTACATGGACCTTGCTGGGGAATGTGTTAAGACCAAGCCATCTTCCTTTAAGGAAGCAGTGCAGCAGCCAATTTGGGTTGATGTTATGGTGGAGGAGTATGACTCCATAGTTCGTAACATTGTTTGGGATGTGGTTCCGAGACCGAAGAACAAGTCAATTGTGAGTTCCCGTTGGCTTTACAAGGTAAATCAAGCTTTACTGATGATGGGAGAATCATGTTGTTGCAGTATAATCCCTTTCTTGTTGAGAGGGAGTGTTGAAATGTGGCAACAAGAATATTCCAATTTAATTTTTCCTTGAATTAAATTGTGAATTAAAATCGAACTTAGTCTTAACAGCTACTTGGAAATAAGTAATTAAGTTATTTTGACTTAATTAGTTGGAGAAATTCAAGTTAGAATTCTTTCTGAAGTCATGCAAGAGTTATCCCTTAAATTAAGGAGATAAGATTGAGTTATATTTGAGTTGGAATTAGTTAACTTAGTTTACTGAGTTAAGTCCAGTTAAATTAGTTCCAAACTGTTTGAGGAACTAATGGTGAGTTAACAATCAGTTGATGCACGCATGAACTCAACTAGTGTACTCCAGTTAACTGAAGGTTCCCTCATCAGAAACTCATGCATGTCTATTCTGAGAAATACCTATTTAAGTTAAATGTCAAGAACAATGTACTATTAGTTGCATGTGTTTTCTTATAAAGAAAACTCATGCATGCAGAAGGAATCATTCCTTGAGGATTGCACAGTTCTGACAATGTGTGAGATCAAGAGATCATCCACTTGGCAAATCGAGTTTTTCCACTTGGTTGAAGGAGATCATCTCAGAGGAACAACACAAGGAAATAGGAGCTTGGGGGGTAGAGAGGAAGCCTTGAGAGAAGCCAGGATTTCCTATGAGCATCTGTGAGGATTGTACTGAGAGCTGGCTAGTTGTGAGAGCTAAGGCTTTGTATAATTCCTACGTATTTCCACCTTGTATGATAATACAGATAGTGGGGTTTCTAGCTGAGGCTTTCCCCAAAGTATTTTCATGTGTATTGTGCATTGATTCTTCTTAATCTGGTTATATTGTTCAACTCGATCTTTAAGCTTCCACAAATTGATAGTAGAAGTAGGTTATAGTATTCTGCTTTGATTTATATTGCATTATTGGGTTAACCTATAGAGCAGATTTTCTACATTGTGCGCCATTTCTATTATCCAACCAGATTGGATAAATGAAGCAAGGGATGAATGGAAGAATGACGAAGAAATGTGCGCACTCATTCAAAAGGTACAACAAGATCCTAGTACATCTGACACATTTAGTTGGAAAAATTATTCGTTATGGTACAAAGATCGCTTATACCTATGTAAGAATTCCCAACTCATACAAAATATTCTTATGGAATTGCACACTTCTCCCTTAGGAGGGTACTCAGGATTTTTAAAAACTTACCATAGGGTTAAGAAGGAATTTTTTTGGGATGGCCTTAAATCGGATATTCAAAAGTTTGTGGCTAAATGTTTGGTTTGCGAACAAAATAAAATTGAAACAATTAAGACCCCAGGTCTATTACAACCCTTATCCATTCCAAGCCAACGTTGGGAGGAGGTTTCAATGGATTTTATCACAGGTTTACCCAAGTCCAAAGGAAATAGTGTCGTCATGGTGGTAGTTGACAGACTTACCAGGTATGCACGTATGCACACTTTTCATTTAAAGCCAGTATAGTTTCTACTGCATTTATGGAAACAATTCAAAAGCTACATGGAAACCAAAAGTTTATTGTAAGCAACAGAGATCCCATTTTCACTGGAAATTTGTGGACAGAATTATTTTCTTGTCTCGATACTCAATTAGCTCATATCTCATCTTATCATCCTCAATCTAATGGGAAAACTAAGATAGTAAACAAATGTTTGGAAGGATATCTTTTTTGATTTGTATCTGATAAATAGACACAATGGGTCAGATGGTTGCCTTTGGCTGAATAGTGGTATAACACTTCCTTCCATACTACAGCAAAAATGACCCCATTTATGGCACTTTATGGATATCATTCACCATCCATCACATCATATTTAAGAGAAAATTCTAAGGTTCAAGCAGTGGAACATCACATCTAGCATCAACAACAAGTTCTTCAACTCTTAAAGGATAACCTCACATTGGCGCAGAATAGAATGAAACAACAGGAAAATCAACATCGCAGCTAAAGAAGTTTTGATATAGGTGACTGGGTATTCCTATGGCTACAACCATATAAACAAATGTCCCTCAAGAAAGCTAAGAAGGATAATAAATTATCACCAAAGTATTATGGTTCGTACAAGGTGTTGCAAAAGATTGGTACTATGGCATACAAATTGGAGCTTCCTGCAGCTTCCCGAGTGCACCAAGTTTTCCATGTTTCATGTTTAAAGAAGGTTATAGGTGACAAGATCCCAGTTCAAACAATATTGCCAAAACTTGACAAGGAAGGAAAAATCATATTGGAACCAGAAACAGTCACAGAAACAAGAACTCGGCAGCTATGAAATCAATCAATTTCGGAGTATCTCATCAAGTGGAAGAACTTATCCGCTGAAGATTCCACATAGGAGGATGAGAATTTTATACAGAAGCATCCATAACTACTCAAGCTTTGAGGAAAATGCTTTTCGGAAGGAGAGGGGCATGTTAGATACCTACAATACTAGTGATTCCCCCATTACTATTGTCATTGTATCCCTTATTGTTATTATTGTTCTCCTATTGTCCCCATATTGTTATTAGTGTGCCCCATAGAAACCCACTATTGTTATTATGGTGCCCTTATGTTATTACTGTTATGTCGGCTTGATTATATTGTGACCCGTTAAACTCCTATATATAGAAGGGAGGTTTAGTAATTTGTATCATCCAAGAATTGTTCATTTGTGTAATGTAAAAGAGTTTTCCCCCTCGAAGAGGCTGAATTCTAAGGTGTTGTTCTATCTTTTCTATCTTTTTGTGAGTTGGTTTCCTAACACAACTTGGTATAATGTGTTTTTAGATAAAGTTTGTTTCTTTAGTATGCATTTTTAGTTATGTAATTCGATGGTCACAATATGTTCTACACATAAAGTGATTCCATGAATATTATTCTTCTCGATATTAACAACTATATTGTTATGTGACTTAACATGAAATTAGTGTATGATCTCTATTTAAATAGCATGAAGGATCATTTGTTGAAGATCGATTATGAGAAACTCTTACGTACAATATCTTTCTTTTGCATTAATATATTTCCTCGAGTAGCAACGTTGGATGCGGACATAAAATATTTCCCTCTTTGATGGTTTTAACCATGTAAAACATTAGTGTGTTCGTCTTTGATCTTTTTCTATGTGAAGCTTCTTAAGGTGTTCGATTTAGATGTGGAAATACCATGTTTTTTCAAAAAAGAAACCTTAAAAAAAATAAAAAAATAGATGCATCTATTGTAAGCTTAATTTTATGTCACGTCTCTAGGCATTTATTATCTAAATATTTTCTTTATATACATATGACCTTACTAGAAAGATATTAGCAATGTTGTAATTACATAGAGAACATGTCCTCCCCCTTAAAAGAATAGTTTCCTTCAATGTTTTAAAATACAATCAATGAGTCGTATTATACTTTATAACACATATTTTACATCTTAAGTCACTTGTAACCAAGTCACATACAATTTACATCTTAAATTACTTTATAACTTAATTGGCATGCACTTTACAATAAAGCCACTTGAATAAAGTAAGATTATTGAGCCATGTTGACACCTAATCATCAGGATTGGGTGAATATAATGTAAATAAATAAATAAGTAATTTGAACAGTCATCGGGTGATGAAGTGAACATTCTCTCCCTCATGTATATAATGAAGACAAACCTGAAGGAATAAAACATACGAATCAATTTTGCTTCGAGGAGTTACTGCCTGGTCTGACATGGAATCAGAGTCAGTTCCCAAATTAGTTGTAACTCCCTTCTGTGTACTGTGCTCTCTGTCCTTTGCCCCTGTGGAGTCTGCCTACTGCGCTCTCTGTCCACTATCTACTGTACTCTTTGTCCCCTCCACAGTCGCTTCCACTTTGTAGTCACTGCCACTGTCTAACACATAACCATTCTGCCATTTCTCTTCATAGCTACTCCGTTGAAGAACCATCCACTGAACAAAGCTAGAACCACTGTCAAGATCTGCGTGTGTGAATCAGGTTCCATTGCTAGGATCTACGTGCATGAATCAACTGTGTATTTTCATGTTGGTCTCATATTAACGCTATGCATTTTCACGCTGGTATCAATGCTATGTATTAATGTTGTTGTGTGTCAAAATTTTTGAAGGGCTGCATTGGTGCCTCCACGCAGGAGCGAATTATGTTGGTCTTGCATCTTGAACGATGCTCCAGTTATTGAGTTGGCATATCTGTTGAAGAAAATTGGTGCTGCAGATTGGTGTTGGCATATGCATTGATGCCTGACTGTGAGGGTGAGAATATGAATGTAGCAAAGATGAATTCACCTACCGAGCTATTGCCTGCAGCTAATGCACATGAAAAATACTTTACTCCTTACCAATCAAGGTAACTCAGGATTGAATCAAGCATATTGAAGGCAGTGCTTATTTAGTATCAGATCATTATGTCTACTATAATCAATGGATGAGTTGTAACTCTCTAGATTTTCATGGTGGGTTGAAGCTTTTTTGGCATATAAAAATCGTTGAATGCCATATATTTTCTAAAAATGCTCAGTATTACAATTTTGTTGGAACATTACATGGTTGGCATGCTGATATATACCTCTGTTGTATGTGTAGTAAAGTTTGTGTTCAACGTTGTACAATTTTTTTGTATATATTTAGGCTGGTATATTTAAGTTGCCATATATATACACAGTCATTCACCATATATTTAGGCTGCCTCACCCATATATATTCTATACTTTAACGTTGTCTAGATGAATGCCAACTAACATTTGAATTTGTTGCCCCGTCATATTAGAATTATTTTTTTCCCATTAGAAGTAAAATTTTTGTAGCAGAAGTTTTTTTGTTACAGTATGCATTCAATCATATCCATCGTGGGAATAGTTCTCACTGGCAAAGAGAACTATCCTAAGTGGTCCCGGATGATAAAACACACACTCATTTTCAATGAGTTGTGGAAAGGAGTGTGTGTTGGAGACGGAGACAAAGAACCATAACAGCCTACCTCAGACAAAGAGCTCGTCATTTGGGAAAACAAGAATAACAAAGCTTATGCATTAATCGCAGCATCTGTAAATGAAGAGGCGAGTCGCCATATTTCGCCATTTTCAACTATTTTTGAAGCCTTACAAAAGCTAAAAGAACTCTATGACTCACATTCTACACTTGAAGTTGTTCAGCTCATGATTAAACTCTTCACTCTTGAACTGCAAAATAATGATCCTCTTGCTCTTGCACCTGAAGTAAAGTCTATAATGCATGATATCAAATCCACTAAGGTTGAATTGGATATTCATGTTATCACTTTTCTCAAGGCACTTTATCCTACTTACTCCAATTATCTTGAGTCATTGCAAGAAAATGGAAATCTCAAAGATGTCACCTTTGACTCTCTTGTGAAAAAGTTTGCTAAAAGAGAGAAAGCTTTTGGAAAGAAGACAACCCCTAAATACTCTAAAGAGGTTGTGTGCCTTGCTCATAAAGAAAAGCATCTTGCTCAAGATTCTTCAAGAGGAAGAGGTGGTCGAAGAGGAAGAGTAAGATATTTCAAAGGCAGGAGGGCAGACACTCTCGAGGAGAAAAGGCAGATTTGAACTGCATAAGCTACAAAAGAAATGGATCACATGATGCCTCTACATGCAAGTTACCATGGGACAAAATTGAGCAGCAAAGAAACCAATAGAAAGGTAAAACTGATGATACAGACAAAGGTAAAGCACCCGAATCCACTCACTATGTTGTGGCACAATGTAATATTGGAGTAAATGAAGATTTATTTAATGCTTCACTTGCTTCTTGGAAAAATGATTGGTTGCTTGATTCAGGAGCAACCTGCCACATGACTCATAGAAAAGATTTTTTTGAAGAATTTATTGACAATGTTGATGGAGCATTATACTTTGCAGACCAATCAAAAATCAAGCCATCAGGGCTTGGCATAATCATGCTTAAACTGCCTGGTCTTCCAGACTTTCTTCTGCATCATGTTCTATATCTCCCATAGCTCAAGAGAAACTTATTGTCCTTGGTTCACATACGCCAACAAGGTCACTCCATTCACATGTTTGATGGCAAGCTTGAGGTAAGAAAAGCATCTAAATAAGGTACACTTCTCATCATGAATAAGATATACTTCCATCAAGTTTATTATGGCATGCTAGACTTGGACATTTGAACTATGACAGCCTCTACTTGTTGAAGAAAAGTGGTGTTGCTGGTTTGCCTACAATTCCTAAGAAATTTAAACAATGTGATGCTTGCATTCTAGGAAAGCATAGCAAGCAGTCTTTTCATGATTCACATTCAAGAGCACATAGAAAACTTGAACTCATTCATTCAAATTTATGTGGTCCTATGCATGTTCCTTCTGCAAATGGAAACAAATATATGATGACATTTATTGATGACTACACTAGAATGTGTTGGGTTTATTTATTGAAGAACAAATTTGATGCTTTTCAAACATTCAAGAACTTTCATAAATGGAT
>APFE031510415.1:0-13598 GCA_000404065.3 Pinus taeda
ATTGATGTGGTCAGAGATCAGAGTGACAGAGGCTAGAGCAGTCACATACTAAAGAGCACAGAGAAGAATTGACAACAGTGCAGAAAGGTAGAGTCAACAAAAGTGCAAAGTTTTCAGTTGACAGAGGATTTAGCAGTCAGAGACTTTGATGACAGATGCATCATACTAATTTAGGTTGGATGTCTTTTGTTTCTGGAGTTGTGGGAGCAACAACACTAGAGAGAAGTGTTTCATGCATAGCATTCCAAAGGTTCATGATCGGGATCGAGTTGAATTCCTTTCTTGTTGAGAGGGAGTGTTGAAAATAGTAGCAAGAAATGATAAAAATAGAATCCAGATATTCCAATTTTAATTTGTCCTTGAATTAAAATTGTGAATTAAAATCGAATTTAGTCTCACTAGCTACTTGAAAATAATTAATTAATTCATTATGGATTAATTAGTTGGAGAAATTAAAGTTAGAAGTCTTTATGAAGTCATGCAACAGTTATCCCTTAAATTAAGGAGATTATCCCTTAATTAAGGAGATAAGGTTGAGTTATATTTGAGTTGTAATTAGTTATCTCGGTTTACTGAGTTAAGTCCAGTTAAATTAGTTCCAAACTATTTGAGGAACTAATTGTGAGTTATCAATCAGTTGATGCTTGCATGCACTCAACCATTGTACTCTAGATAACTGAAGATTCCCTCATTAGAGACTCATGCATGTCTATTCTGAGAAAAACCTAGTTGAGATTAAAGTCAAGGATAGTGTACTATCAGTTGCATGTTTTCTCCTATAAAGGAAACTCATGCATGCATTCAAGGCAAGGTTCCTTGAGGATTGCGTAGTTCTGACATGGTGTGAGATCAATGTGAGAGATCAATGTTCCACTTGGTAACAAGAGGATCACCCAGGAGAAACAGTGCAAGGAAATAGGAGGCTTGGAGGGCAGAGGAGAAGGTTTGTGAGAAGCCTTGTTTGCCTATGAGCATCCAAGAGGATTGTACTGAGAGTTGGCTAGCTGTGGGAGCTAAGGCTTTGTGTAATCTTGATGTATTTCCACCGTGTATGATAATACAGATAGCGGGGGTTTTAGCTGAGGCTTTACCCTGAGTATTTTCTGTGTTTCATGTGCATTGATTCTTCTTCTGGTTATATGTGTTGCGCTTGATCTTGCTTAAATCTATTAAGCTTTCGCAAGTTTGATTGTAGAAGTAGATTAAATTATTTTGCTTTAGTCATATTGCATTATCAGGTTAATCTACAATCAGAATTTCTACAGTTTTAAGCTCAGTTTCATGTGTGGATTATGTCAAATAGTATTTCTTTATGGTCTATGGTACACTTATTGTTGTTGCTACACTATATTGTATTTTGATACTTATATTAAGGAGTTTAAAGGGTGCTTGTGGGGTTCTCTTTAAATATTTGTGCATGTTATAAAGTAAATGTCTATTACCATCTTCCATTTTGTTATTGTGTTTAATTTATGTATTGTGTTAAAGGTAATTGTGCACTAGTGTTAATATTTTATACTTTTGACCCAACACAGAGTAGTCAAAATAACTATGTAATGTTATGATTACCAACCCATATTTTTAACTCTTTATGTGCCAATTATTTTAGAGAAATTGTTGATGTTTGGTTTGAGGAAGACCACTCTTTCTCTATAAGTGTTGACAAATCTCATATCCTTCACTACAATAGACTACGAATGTGTTACCATCAAGGGTTAACTCAAGCATCCATGAGATAGATTTGACTCATTTGAGGTCTCTTCCCCAAGCTAGGGAATCCATAGGTTGGAATCTCATGATACCCTAAGGGTGAAGTGCTTGGATTTTAAGGGTCAACAGTTAACCTTGGTTATTGCCCCCAACAATGATAATGTCTTTGGGGATTTTACATGCTCTATTATAACAAAAAAAAAAAGACTACAACTATGTTGGAAAATCATTAAAGGTTTCAACTTTCTTTCAAGAAAACTTAAAATACTACATCTTGGAAAATACACATACATAAATACTCAGATATTTGGGAAGGTTAACCAACCAAGTTCTATCCATTCTTCATGAGTATGTATACATCATAAGGAATCTTGAGGAAATTTCACTTGCCAATTAGCCTTCGATTAATGTCACTCACACACTTATTATTGACTTTACAAATACAATCACATTCATATATTCATGTTAACACTTATTATGGAGTCTTAATACAACATATGATGACACTTAAATAAGAATAAGAGGCTCCTCAACATCTCCCCCGACCTCAAAGTCGTGGTTTGTCCCAAGGAAACTATGAAATGACATCCTAAATCATCATTCTTATTAAAGTATCCTCAATGTGCATAAACCATGTATATAATATGAATATGTAAAGTATATGCAATAGTGAGCAATTGTATAAGAAGATATAGGTGGACAAGGTTTCACAATTACTTGTTACTCTTTGACCTTTATTATTAATATGGTAGGTGCCTTTGTAGCTAATGAACCTATAATGATTTGTTCCCATCTAGCAATGGTCCTCTAGATCACAACTATTGTAATACTACTATCTTTGTTGCTTTTGGGGTGGTGAGTGGGTCATCGTGTGCGTTTCTTATCTCACACCTACATAACAATTGTATCATTGTTGGTTCCTCTATAATTATGAGCATATTACTGCGAGATTAACTAGCATGTCATTTCTCTTCCTTCTAGCCCCAAAGGTTACAACCTACAGAACTACTTTACAACTCATATTTTGAAGGGTTCAGTCATTGTATTCATTCTTATGTCATAATTTCATCTTTGTGCTCTTTGTGTATGTTATCGTATGACGATTTTTAAAATGATGTATTCACATATTTATGTAGTAAGAATCTTGAAATCAATAATCTCTACAAATATGAATGCTCAATAATGCTTAGTTAATCATGTTGCAGTAATTCTTAATCAATGCTCAACTCCATTACGACAATATATTTTTGCTCAATATGCATGATCAGAATGCTTAATCAAAATTGAACACTTCATGGAGATTTTGTGCTTAGTTGAAATCTCTTCTCCACTACTTGGTCAAATTATTTTCTTCTAATTATTTAACCATCTATGCTCTTAATGGATGCCTAGTGGGAATATATACTACTCAATTTAACTCTTTCTTCTACTCAATTGACCATTTATGCTCTTGTTGGATTTTATTTTGGAATCTCCAAACTTATCATCATCAAGTGTTCATTTAGTCTCTAACAACGGCTAAAGTCTATGTTTTGTATTTACATGAAAGTTGATTCTAACTCAATTATGACTCTAATTTGTGATGACAACTTGACTAGACTCTACTACACTTTGGTTGTTGGCATGACTCTCTAAGAATTTAACTAGAATTATTATGAGTTGATAGTTTCTCTTATAAAAATAGATTTACCTTTATATAGGGTTGAATTCAACTTGCAATAGGATCAAGTTTGCAAATCAAGAATAATTTTAGGTCGAGTAAGAGTATTGGAATGGTCCATGTTGAATTATGGGTCAATTCATATGAGCATAATGGTTCATGTAAAGTTTGTCCTCATTGGAATGCCAATGCATGGAGTCTTATGTATAATGATATTTTTAGAATTGAATGAAATATAGTTGAAATGCAACAATATAGTCACCAATAGTGCAATAATAAACCATAATATACAATCAATATCTACAAAAGTGTACACACATAGACGAAGAAAGAGAAGTAACTACAGAGCCAACAATAAGTAGTCATTTATTGATTCTTGATAACTCTCCTTAATTAAAATGACATATACCTTTTACATAAAGTGGAGGTGGTTATAACTCTCATAACTACCTTTATTGATCAACCAATATAACTACTTAATCAACTCTGATATATATCTCAAGTCAAATATTGATGCTAATCAACAATGCTCCCACAACAATAACCATGAGAACATTAGGCCCGTAGTTATCTTCATTAGAGAAATTGCTATTATTACAATGATCCCATTCTTAAATGGCCACAGCATATAGGAATTCATCAAGTGATAAGGAACATAAAGGTGCATGTGCTTGAAGAAGATAAAATCTATATAGAAGACACTTGAAATGAGATGTTATATGTTTATATATAGATCATTTTTTTAACTCTTTCCATAGCAAAACATTTATATTGACCCTTAATAAGCCAACTAGAATCCACTCTTCTTCCGACCCTTCGATTAATCCTATTCAAGTGAACTTTGTGACCCCTCAATGCTCTTGGAAAAGTTGACTTTAGCCCATGTAACCATTTACTTCTCATTCATATATAACCCTCCTTGAAGATGCAGACGCACACACACATATGTAACCCAAGGGGTTAGCTCAATTAGTTGTTGTCAATATTGCTAAGCATTTGACTAATTATATGTCAATAGGTATCTAGTTTAATTTTTATTTTTACTAAAATACACTAATCTACACTGAGAAATTTACCAAATATAATGAAAAGCTTATCTTAACTTTCTCATAAAGTTTTCCTTAACCCCAACTAACCTTCCTCCACTCCTTTAAAGTGTTCATTGTCAAACTAGATTATTAGAGGAGTTAGTTACTATGGATTTGTACTTATATGTGTTTGGGCTAGTGATTATTTTTGAATGGGTAAGTGCTCATCAACTACACATACATAAAAATTATAATAGTGTAATGCATGACTCTAATATATAATTAACATGATAATGAATTTTGTGCTTTTAACTCAATTATATGCATTGGGAGGTTGAATGGATGGTCCAGTGGGTGGATATGCATATTTTAAATTTTAGTATAGAATGTAAGTAGTTTTTGTTTTGTAAGCTTGGTAGATCCTTCCATTTTCATTAATATATAAGCAAGTTACGACCACGTAAAACTAGTTAGGTGTCCTCAACTTGCCCAATGGGAAACCAAGTCTCTTGGCCACCTAACCGCATGATAAGCCATGCAGTAGCAAAAAGTGATAAGTCTTTCTACCCAAGCTATATAAGTTTGTATATCATGTCCTTGCCTATACCCTATTTGCATATAAACATATACAACTTCAAACTGAAACTTAAAATCTATCTACATATGTACTAGTCAAAAATTAAAACCAACTATCATCCTATTGATCTTGCTCAACAGAAGCGAATTCGATCGCAACCGGGTCCTTAGCATTAGAAACAGATAGCACTATCTATGAGAGAATACATGGGAAGTGATTTTTGATGCGGTGGAGGAATTCATCCTATTTTTGCATTTGGAATTGTAATTTCTAAAAGTCATACTTGTAATTGGGGAAGTCCTGCATTATTTTCGTCGTGCTCACTGAAATTTGCTTCACATCCTTTCCCAAGAGGATTTTCATGATCTAATACAAGTACAAGGTCTGTTTGAACTGGTTCACCTGCCCGCAAGTATGCCTAGGGTCTAGCAGCATCACTCTCCAATCCTCCATCTCTATATTTTTCACGCTCAACTGGCGGTTCAGGTCGGCTTTCCATTCGATCAGTCTCCTAATTTCTTCACTAGTTCCTTCATGGTATGCATTGATCACTTCATTAATGAGGCTGGAAACTGTCTTACGGCCTTTTCTTCTACCCGAGGAACTGGGTTGTTCCTCCTTATCAGCTGCCTGAGGCCTCTTACCACGGCCCCTTGCCTTCACTGCCCTTACCATCACAACTCGGTCCCGGTACTTGGTGATAAAATGGGTGTTGCCATAGCCCTATGTAGGTGGGGATTCGAGCCCAGAAGCCCTTCGCTACCAAGTGAGAATACCTCCCCACACACTTGCCATGGGAGAAAGAAACTATAATTACCTTAATATTAAACTTTGGATCTCTGCCACTCATAGTCCCTACATCCAATCGAAGTCCTCCAACCCACCCAGGAATTCAATTTCTTTACCCCCAGGCCCATTTTCATAACAACCAGAAATAGAAATTAAGATCCCGCCATAGCCAACTCCAACAACATTATAATAATTCCCAAACCTAGGATGGTGCAGCGCCTTAATTGTGACCTCGCAGAAGATTTTACACAGGACATGGGTGTGAAGCCAAGCAACCCAACCAGCCAAGTCGTTACCATGTCGGTACCACCAATTATGCAGGGATGCAGGCTTCCTTTCAATCCCATAAAAAACAATAAAGAAAACCCTATATGTAGAGCTGAAGGCGACCCAACCTTTTACCCCAGGGTCTTCGAACCAAGCTAGACAACAACATTCCCCAGGGCTGGCACCACTATCCCATATCCCAAATAACCCCATTCGGGAGAGGATATTTCCATAGCAGAGCGACACAGAGGCTATACCTATTAGGATAACATGCTACCAAACTACCATAGTTTTCCACCATCCCAATTTACTCCCACATGCAGACAATTCAACCCCATGCAAAACCCAATCCCAAAACCACACACTCAGATGCATGGAGGAGGGGGAGAAGAAATAGTTTACACACCATATTACCCTCGTCTATAGTTGAAGAGTCCACCGCCTCTTCTGGAGTCATTGTGCTTCTCTATCCGCGGAGTCCCTCTTCCCCACTACAATCTCTTGGGCACTGAAACAACCTACAAACCTCATGGAACACTTGCCACCAAACACAAACCTTATCATAATAACTATGCCACCTTCCACAGCGGTATTATCCTTATGCATGCAGGGATCCATTGCACCCATCGCCTCGAGCGTGTGAAGGGTGGTGCGTGTGTACCCCAACGTACTTTGCATTAATTCAAACTTGATGAGGTTGCCCTCCGGCTTGCACCCCGATCGGGGGAGTATAGAATGTAAGTAGTTGTGAACTTTTCTTTATTAGATTTATTTTATTTAGGTATTAATTTATAACAAAATTTATTATTAATATTAATTTAATTTATTAAGATTAGCATAGATTTATTTTAATTTTGGATTTACCAAGTGTTCAGAGAGATTAAATATCTTAAGATGCAAACTTGTTTTTGAGTGCAAAATTTGAGAAAATTTGTGTACTTCAAAAGATTTGATTCCTCTCATGTTTGATAGATCTTGATTTAAGATGGATCTGTACAGGTCCTTAATAAAATTATTTATATTTATATAAATTTCACGTATCTATATATAGAAATATTCTTATTTTTAACTTTTATGAAATCCTTGATATATTATATATAACTTATATATATATATATAATATATATATATTATTAATAATTATATATATATATATATATATATACAATATATATATTATAAGATTTAGACTTATTGTAGTATTAAGTTTTTATATGCTTATTAATTAAATTTAAATACATAGTTCTGATTTTATTTTTTTTCTGTAAGCTAATTGTTTTTATTGATGATTCAAAAAGTTTTACAATTTTTTATAAGAGTCGATTGCCATTGGTCTACCACAAGGGAAACCAGACAATCGATAGAAAAGTAATTGTTCTATAGTAAAAAAAATTGTAGTTGAGAACCAAGTCCGAAATTTGAAAAAAATAGCAAACTTTGTTGTCCCACAAGAGGGGAAACAAACATTTAAAGGACACAAAATATAACTAATTTTGTTGGATTTACCAATCACGAGAGACCCAGAAAGATTATAAAGAAAAAGAAAATCCCCCCTAAGGGGGAAGTGAAGCTTGAGAGTAGTAATTATAGCATAAGAAAGATTAAACAAGTGAAACACTAAAATTGTAAAGATAAACCTGAGCCTCATGAAAACAGGGAGGTATCCAAGTTGATGGTCCAATCAGCTCCTTCATTGCATGGTGGCTATGGAGATATTGGAGGTGAATCAATCTCCAAATGAACCCAATGACCCTCCACATCCAACAAAAGCTCCTTAAGCTCCTCAAGTTTGTGCCAAAGGAGGTCCAGTGTTTCTCATCTATAAGGAGAACCTTTCCCAATAAAATCTTGACATGTCAATAAAGATCAACCATATGGAGATAGTTGTTTTGGTAGCATTTGGTGTTTCTAATATTCAAAATCAAAGCAACCAAACCATCTAATTTTTTTGAATCCAGTGTTGTTTGTCACTCTTAGTGCACCTTGCCTTGAATATCATTTATCTCAAATTAAATTGCAAGTGAGGTGTAGACCTAATAGTGACGAACGGAAGACTCAACTTGAGAATAAGAATGAGAACCACCAATAGAGCCATGACCACCACTCCTTCTATAGCATTGGGCATGCTTGGATTTTTTGGTCATTACATCTGAGGAGAGGAGAAAGTTGGTGGAGCTAAGAAGACTTAACACAAAGGGACAAAAAGAGTGGATACCACAAAAGAAAAATGGACTATCACCTATATGAAGGTTTGAGATGGATCGATACAAGGCAAATCTTTCCCCGTTGGATAAGACCTATGAATTTAGGATAGATGTGAGTGGAGAAGGGTTGAGAAAGAGTGGCTGAGATGGAAGGCTCCAATAGAAATTCATGGTCATTGAAGGAAAAAACCCACGTGGAAAGAGCCAGAGAAAAATAGAAACCCAAGGAACACACCTAGAAAAGGAGGGATGGATTTTTCTGTAGATAACAATACATGAATATTAAATACTCTTATCCATGCTCTATGGGTGGGACTTCGAACATTGGCTACCATTAATGTAATGTCATGGTTGTGGTTGTTGAGGGAGGGAGTTGCCACAAGGTCTCATCAAGTCCCATGCTTCAAACATTACATGCTAATCGTGTTACCCTGATCAGGCAATGGAGTTCTAAAATAAAATGGTTATGAATATGAATCATTATTTTATTTTCTATGGTAAAATTGATCTTAATTTATAGCTATTATTTATACTTTATATATATTTCACACACACACACACACATAATATTCTTATTTCTAATTATATATTTATTAATTAAATTTACCAAGTTTTAATATGTTTATTAATTATATGTTATATGTAGCTCTTGCTTTGTTGTGGTAGGGGACTTTGATTGGTTTTGCTTTCAGTTATGCTCCTAGAGCATTACCTATCAAATTCAAGGTTGGTTTTACTCTCGCTTCTAGTCTTTTTTCAACTGTGTCTAGTTAGTTCTCATTAACCTGCTCTATTGTCTATGGTTCCTGCTACCTCCTTGCCTCTCCCTTTGTGCTACATTCTTCATTATGTTACGTCAATGCACGAGGTTGGTTTGTGGAGTATCTAGTTGTGGACCTCAAAGTGGTTTGCATGCTAGAGTAAGAGCTATCTCTTCTACTCATACTTATCACCTTTAGACTCCCCAAATATAAAAGAAGAAATTCATGATGCTAAAGTTGTCATGATTCGAAAGGGAGATGATCAATCTAATTCAAAAATTCCCTGCTGACGTGGTGGATTGGTTTTGGATCCTCGACACACATGCAAAAGACAAAATCAATATCTCCATATTGTGGACTTGTATTAGAAAGTGAAATCTTTGTTGTGTAGAGTACTCTTGGACATAAATGATGTCACAATGGATATTGGATAACAATTTGATTAAATCCAAAAGAAACATGAGATTATTACTGTATGACTGGACAACCTAGATTATCGGTTAACTTGCATTGAGGAGTAGTTCTGCAACAAACAAAATCATGCACCTCTAGTCAATCCTATCATTCTAGGCACTATCGATATTTCCACGTCCTCTAAATGGTTTAAGTTAATTTATGGTTTTTCTACTCCGCTTGGAATTTACCAGTACATCTAGATAGGCATATAGTTATGTTCCTATTGTGTCATAATCTATTGCATAATGAAGTCTTGGTCAGTGGATGCTTTTGTATGTATCTGGTTGGTATATGGACGTTTGGGATAAATGACATTAACTTTCGTTGTTGGTATGGTTTCTAGTTTGGCAAAAGAATTTTGATATCATGTAATATGGTATTGGTTTAATAGAAAGAATCTTATTTACAAAAAAATAATGTGTGTGTGTGTGTATGTATGTGTTTTTTCAAATATCATGGTTATTAATATAAATCATTATCATTTAAATTTATTTATTTGATATGCATATTATAATTTTTTCTACAAAAAATTATTTATAATTTTATTAATAAAAACAAAATTACAATAAAGCAAATCAAATGAATTGATTTATTATTTTTATTATAATTGTTTTTATTATGTTTTTTATTGTAATATGTATATATATTTAATAATTTTATTAATAAAAAACAAAATTACAATAAAGCAAATTAAATTGAATTGATTTATTATTCTATCTTTTTTTCTCTGCAAAGACTAAATTTTATTAAGTGTAAAGCGAAATATTTTTACATGGAATTGAGGCTTCAGGGGTCAGAGCCCGAGAGCACTCAACACAGCAGAACTGCCCTGTTACAAAAAGAACCTGGGGATAGCAATTACAAACAGCTAGAAAACTGACATTATACCCAGAGATAGACTTGGAGAAAGAAGAAAGATACATTGGTAGCAAAGAAGCAGAAATTCTTAGCAGACCAGCCGATAAGAGGACCACCACTTCCCCGGAAGGAAGCCAAAACCGCAAGCTGATGATGCTGAACCTTGATTGTGAGCAGAAAAGCCTGAAGGTGGCCATCTGAGCAGTACCAAAAACAAAGAGGAGAAAAGCGGTCACAGGTGGCATTATGCTTCCATATCCTCCCCAAGAGTCTTCTCCGCAATCAGACATGCGCTGCCAATCCTAAGACTTTCATTTCCATCCGTCTCACTAACAGGGTTCGCCAAGGAATGACTTGTGGCGCCTATGGTCCCTTCCCCAGCAATTGGGCAAATGTCCTCAAGAGGTGGAATGCTTATGGGCGGAATGTCCTCCTGACTAAGCTTGTCACTTTGCCGAATTTCCGGACCTCCCTCATCCATTGAATGCTCACTGCTTTGAGAAGGATTAGGAGCAACGTAAGACAGTGGGGAGATTTGATTTTCTTCTTCCAAAAGGATTATGGTAATGTGAGCAGTAATCAGAGGCTTGTTCAGATTGCTTTGAAATTTGAAATGCGTTGTTTGGAATGCACTGTTTGGATTAGGCTTGCGCCCAGGGCTCAGGGGAGGCAAATCTTCATGAGAGGAGGAAATATTAATGGGTGAATGAGCAGGGTCCCCAGAATGAGCGATAACAGGATGATTGTCGCTGCCTTGACGTCCCCTAGAACGGTTCCTCCTGCTATGGCGCACCATTATGACAAGCGAGGGGGAAGACATAGAGAGAACAAAGAGACCAGAGGCAGGAACAAGGGAATGGCCAGAATGACCCAGAGTCCAGATTAAGCACACAGAAAAAGCTCGAGACGGATAAGCAGCACGACCAATTCTAAATTCAAGAGCCTTGGAAGCTTACCCCTTATCACCGTTCTGATCCTTCTGTTGGGAGCCTTGGCGCATCTGAAACTTGCCCAGATAGATAAAGAGCCTACCTGAAGCTTGCTTCTGTTTGCAAGCTTTTGCCTGTCTTCGAAACCCACATCAAACCAGAGCCTGGAGCCGTAAGACTGAGCGCGAGGAGTGAATAGAGCACAGAGGTTTGACATGATTATAACAATCGCAGTGCTGCGTTGAAGCGCGCACTCCATTAATGCAAAAATCTTGCAAAATCCTTCCTTCATAACTACCTTCCTCTTGCACGAGGTGAAGATCTGAGAGGCCACGCTGCCCTGCAGCTGGCAGTACCTGGATTTATTGATTTGCATGAGGTTCATTTAATTCCATAACGCCACCCGCATCTGGGGGAATTGATTTATTATTTTTATTATAATTTATTATTATTATTATTTATTTAACATGCCATTACAACTCTTCCCCATGTTGGGTTGTAGAATGCCTCTTGAAACAAAAACTTTGTGTAATTTTCCTTCTTCCCGATAGGATGGAGAGCACTAATAATTACAATAAGAATTGGCAATCTTGAGAGATTCAACTAGATTCAAACTTGTGAATGTGACTTTCCTATCAGCAACAAGCATTTGGTAAATGGTTCAACTAATCATAGAACTAACCCTGTGAGCTATTGTCAAAATCATGTATTTTTTCAAAAAAACCTTCATAAAAAATATTAAACACTTTCTTAAATTACAAATATTATCTAATATAAACTCATACCTAATTTAATAAAATATCAAATAGAACACACCAAAAAAAATATATTATAAAATCTTTTATATGAAACTTAAAAAACTTACCTACTTAATTTTATTTTTATTTTTGTAAGCTTAGTAGGACCTTCTCATTTTTGGGTTTTTACATGTCTGTTGTTCACCCCATTTCCAGGGAGGGTAGCACAAGAATCGAACCCAAGATCTCCGATTCGGTGAGACTTCATTTCCACAACCATTACCACTTGAACTACCCCATGAGGACAACTTACCTACTTAATTTAACTTACCCCTGACATTTTTACTATTATTTTATATCTATTATTAATTATTAATTAATTTTATCCTTCATGAATATTTTTATTTCATTAATAAATTAAAAAACTAATTATATCCACTACTAATTACTAAAATATTTCCATCAATTATTAATAATTTTTTTTCCTTTAATCCATTTAACAAAATAAACAACATTTCACTAACTACATTAAAAAAAAATATATTATTATTATTATAGGCCAATAATAATAATAATAATACCATAGGTTTATTCGAACAACATAGATATATATACTCACAATCTAACCATATGGACGCATGTGCGAGAGACATAATGATATGCCTCCATTAAAGATGACAATTTAGTTTTGATTATAGGAACTTCTTACGCGGACTGAGGCCCTACTTACATGATGGTGGTTGGAGAAGCAAATTTTTGTTTAGACTTTTTAATGAAGGGTTCATAACAAATATGTTATAATAATCATGGTAGAGTATAATGTATTAAAATATTAAGGAAAATTTGTTTATATAATAATATATAAATGGTATAAAAGTAAACTTTTTATTATTAGTTAGTTTTTTTAAGTGGTTAAATAATTATTATTTTTTGTTCCAAAGATTTTTAAAATTTTAAAATAATTATAATTCTTTTATTATAATTAATTTAGGTTTGATAATTAATAAAAATTTGTTTGTTTTCTAATTAAATTTAAATTTTTTAATAAAATAAATTATATTTATTATTAATTAAAATTTAAATTTGAATAATTAAAAGTATTATTTTTAAAATAATTTTAATTTTATTAATTAAATTAAAATAATATAATTTTTTTATTATATTTAAATTTAATTTAATAATTAACAGAAGATATTATTTTTTATAAATTAAATTTAAAAAAAAATAATTATAATTTTTTATTATTAATTAAAATTTAGGTTGGATGATTAAAAAGTATTTAAATATTGGGTTGAGAAGCCTTTTTCAGAACTTAAAATTTTATTTTAAATAATATTTTTTTTTTTCACTGCGTCCAGGATCGGACAACGTTAGGGTGGAGCCCACCCAAAGGGGTTCACACCCCTCGGCCTATATTGCCCTGACCCCAAGAGCTTTCGGGTTTCGACCCTGTGACCTCCCATTAGCGAGGCCCCGTCTTGACCGATTGAGCTAACCCTTGGGGCTAATTTTAATAATATTATTAAAATAAGGAAAATACCTAATAACTTTTCATACCTAATAAAAGATAGTGAATTAAAAATTTATTTAAACAAGTTTTTTTATTTATTAATTTTTAATTA
>APFE031510421.1:0-26827 GCA_000404065.3 Pinus taeda
TATATGGTCTTCTGTTGACATAGACTTTATATTGGCCACTTGATGAGTTAGTTTATGAGTGACTGAGCTGCAGGGCCTAAAGAAAATAATAACATGAACGAGTTAATGGATTCCATGGTTAAAGATATGGAGGAGGACACATTGAATTCAGTCTCTGCTATTAAATTACAACCCCCTTACTCTAAACCATGCTACAGTGTTCATGGCACATGCCCAATTAGTCAACTGAAAGTCTCATTTACAAAAGTAGTGTAGCAATAAAAGTACCAGTTCATTATAATTTTGAAACAAAAATGATGTCGAAGGATCTTTGAAACGAGAGTAAATCAGCACATGCAACAAAATTTTCTAGTGCATTGGTACATCATATTTAGTTTTATCATTAATTTTGGCTGTCTTGTCTTATGTTGGAGTGAACCAACCTTAAGGATAGTATATATTTGGCTCAGCTCAAAGCTTCAACCTGCAGCCTGCAGGTCTGTACTACAGTAAATATCTAACAATACCTAAAAGTGTCTATCAACTTCCAATGCAGAGAAAGCACTTTCACAGAAAGAATACTATAGGTTAACTTGCCTAATTCAGGTTTCTGTTGTCAAATTGTGGAGCATTAGATCATGAATTATCGATTTGGTAGCAAACTTGCTGCAGGTCAAGCAGAGTAGGAAAACATGTAGATAGGAAAACACGGGAAATAGAGAATTGGGCCATCACTAATCAAACAGCCTCTTTACTGACCCATCAAACTAAATTTTCTCTCATATTCCAGAAAGTTAACACAATATCAGAGGAGCAGCCCAATCCAGCTTAATTAAGCCAAGTTCACCAGCATGTATGCCTGCAAAGCAGCATATGCAAATGCAGAACTCCCCCTTTCCCTCCCCCTTGATTAAGCAAGCACCACAGAGAAAACCCCTTCACCAGCATGTATGCTTGCAAAGCAGCATATGCAAATGCAGAACTCCCCCTTTCCCTCCCCCTTGATTAAGCAAGCACCACAGAGAAAACCCCTTCAAGAAGGGGAAATAAACTGATTGTTGATATCATCAGTTTGTTTCAGAGTTTCATGGTGAGAATCATTTGGATTTGAGTTGGCCTTGGATGAGTAAGCAATTGGATCCTTACATTTATTTGTATCGCTTACCTTAAAATCTCAACACAATTAAAGGTTATGGTTTCTGAATTTAATGATTTGCCCAAATATGGTAGATACTGTACCAAGAATATAACCACCTCTAGTTTTTCAGAAATTAAAACAGGGATTATATTTAATAATAAGCGAGAACCTGCAATTCACAAGAGGCTTTTGTGTTTCAAACTTATAAAACTTGGCAAATGAACCACATAGAAAAAAGTATCTTGTAACAGTGGGTCTCATGATAATCCTGGGAATAGCTATTGGGACTGCTTTTGTGGAAAGCCTCTATGAATATAGAGTGAAGTATTTGAATTATGGTGATGTGCATTCCGGGTCCATAGTAAACCAATTCAAGGATGTGTTCCTTGGGAGCAAAAGATTTATGTGCAATGGCAGCTCCAACCCTTCTTCAATTGCTAGTGAAGAGTTCTGCAATAATATGCCAAAGGAAGCCATGATGCTGAGCAATTCAGCTGGGTTTGAAACCAAGATCATGAATCGCAGAACCAAGAGCATGAGGCCCATGGCTCATAGGGCTGAAACAAAGATCGTGAATCGAAGGACCAAGAGCATGAAACCCATGACTCGTGGGTCAGTCCTCATAACTCCTGAGAAAAATCTTCCCTCCTTTGTTTCATCACGCAGAAAGGTCAGTGCACCAGTTTTCCAGGACCCAGAAGCTCAAATGAGCAATGAAGCCTGCATTTGCCTCAAGTGTAGCCAACATTGCATGAATGCTCAAGGACTGCAGAGCCATCAGCTAACTAACCATGGTGGTAAGAAGTTGAATAGTGGTTTCTTTTACTATAATGGGTTTGTTAAGTTTATGGATTTGTATATGTTTGTAATTTAGGAAATAGTGTTCTATCTTTCAACCTTCAATTTCTTAAGAACTTTTTGATACCTAGAAGCTTAGCAAATTCAATGTTAAGTTATTACAATTGTAAATGTTTGTATAAGAAATGTCTACTTGCATTGATATATCTGTTAACCATTGATTTATTAAACTTCAATGTCCAGATCTCCATGATTGACTTTTTAATACCTAGAAGTTTAATAAATTCAATGTTGAGATGGACATATGTTACTGAAGCTATTGGAAGTGAGTGTAAATGTTGTTAAAGAGAAGTTATTTTAAGTGAATGTAAATTCTTGTAAAGAAAATGTCTCTTGAAGTGTTAATGTTTGCAAAAGAAAAGTCTCCTGAAGTTATCAAGAGTGTAAAATTTTGTAAAAGAATAGTCTGTGTACGTAGATGCATCTTTCAACCATGAATTTATTAACCTTCAAAGTGCAGATGTCCATTGACTTTTGATCCAGAAGTTTAATAAATTCAATGTTAAGATCAACATATGTTACTAAAGTAGTGTAAATCTTGCAAAATGAAATGTTTCTTGTTAATGTTTCTTGTTAATATAAATTGCAGATTTGAATATCCATTGGATATGGAGCCAAGTTTCTCTGCAAAATAAGTTTATCTTATCTGTTGGATGCATAGAATCTGCAATGGAAATGTAGATGTTGTAAAAGGAGATGTTTCTTATTATTATTCCGAGTTTATGTAAATTGCAGATTTAAATATCCAATAGATATGAAGCAAAGTTTATGGTATCTGTTGAATGCATGGAATCTGCACTGGAAATGTATATGTAAATTGCAGATTTAAATATCTAACAGATATGAAGCAAAGTTTATGGTATCTGTTGAATGCATGGAATCTGCACTGGAAATGTAAATGTTGTAAAAGGAAATGTTTTTTTTATTATTTTGAGTTTATGTAAATTGCAGACTTGAGTATCCAACAATGCATGGAATCTGCACTGGAACTGTAAATGTTGTAAAAGGAAATGTTTCTTCTTATTATTTTGAACTTATGTAAATTGCAGACTTGAGTATCTAACAGATATGAAGCAAATTTTTAGCATACGTTAGATGCATGGAATCTGCACTATCTGCAGTAGATAAAAAGATAGAAAAATATTTTAACTGTTAATGTTTTAAAAGAAATGTCTACTTATCACCATTGATTTAGAGGCTTCCAATTGCAGATCCATTTTTTGCACGCCTAGAAATTTAAGAAATCTAATATTGAAAAGGATACAGAAGAATAATTAACATAAAAGCTATGTCAAATATTGTTTTTCAGTTATTCAAAGTTCTACCTACAGACAGCTATGGCATTTGGGTTTTTTTCCATAGGGTCTGCATATGAATATGAATGATAACTGTTGTATGCATTTATGCTGTGTCATTTTGTAATGTGGTCTCTATAATTACAAAATCTCTTCTTGGGCTTTTCTTAAAAATTTCAACGTGGTTTTAGCTTATTTTTTCTGCATTGGCAGTGACTGAGCTGAAGGAAGGTGATTCTACCAGGACTATTATGGAAATCATCTTCAAATCCAGTTGGCTCAACTCAGGGATTGAATATGGAAAGACTGAGAGAGTTCTCAGGGTGAATAACACGCAGAAGGCACTGGCCATATATGAGGAATATCGAGAAACAGTGATGAACAAGGCCAGTAAACTACCCAAGAAACATCCTCGATGCTTCGCTGATGGGAACGAAATGTTGAGGTTCCATGGCAGTGGTACCCTTAAGAAATTTGGTTTGCATTTCAGAGGTCATTTTCACAGCCTAAATGATTCTTTAAAAACTTTTGCCAGGCAGAATGTTGAGCTACTTCTTAATGCAACCTTTTTCCATTTAACCAAGGGAGAGATTTAATTTGTCATTTTCTTAACCCAAATGAACACTAAAAGCCTATGAGTTACAAGGCCAAACCATGATCTTATAGAGCTTAACAGGCACTTGGGTTCAACAACTACTTTTGAAAAAAAAAAATTACAAATATTGAGGTTAACTGTTAAGCTCTTTCGATGACCATTTGACGGACATGATTAGAAAATGAATGCTGAATCTATGGACAACGATAATGAGCAAGCAGAAACGAAGCGGTTGAATTGGGAAATATGTCTAGATAGTGGAATTAGATTAATATTTATAAATAAAAACAATAATAATAAACATGATTTCCAGCTTGAAATGTATAGGAATGGTTTTCCATAAGGTTTACATTTTGGGGAAAATCCCCAGAAATTCCTGCGGGCCTTGCCCAAAGGCCATCACGGAAGTTGGATTCATTTTTCTTGGCAGGTGAGTGATCTGGGTAACCTGATTGAGGCTTTCATTCAATGGCATTCCCGCTTGCTACCTTCTGTCTCTTTCCAGTATTTCGTTGACAGAGTCGAGAAGGTCGGCGCCAGGATTTGTTGCACTCGCCAGGATTTGTGTTGCATTTCCACGACCTGGTTCTTTTATTTTCTCACTCACAATTTTCAATCGCTGCTCTTGGCTCTTTCAACCTATTGCAGCGCCAGACTATAATGTGCGCTTCTCTCGGTTGGTACTGGCTGCTTTGTGTGGAACGGCAGCTCTGTCATTGGCCGAGGAATGGAAAGAATGAATCCTGGGTTGAACACCTGTGACCATATACTACATTATTTGGGTATCGCCATATATGGGATTCAGGTACGACTGACTTCACACGCTGTCAGCTCTGAAAATCCGTTGTCATCTCTGAAAAAGAAAGATAGGTTTCAGGAGAGTAAAGTGGTTATTATGATCGGCTTACTTTTTGGATTTCATTTCCATTACATCCCCTGTTTATTTTGTTGTGGTTGGATTCATTTTTCTTGGCAGGTGAGTGATCTGGGTAACCTGATTGAGGCTTTCATTCAATGGCATTCCCACTTGCTACCTTCTGTCTCTTTCCAGTATTTCGTTGACAGAGTCGAGAAGGTCGACGCCAGTAAACGTGTTAGGGTATGCCTGCCTTTGTTACTCTGTCCCATTTTGCCATGAACTTCTTGAATACCCAGAAGTTAGTTTATTAATTATGCATTTTTGCTGGGTTTTACCAAAACTGCCTTCGAGAGCTAAGAGAAAGGGTCGCCAGAGGAGAGAATCCAAAAACCCTGCACGACCCTCCTCGCTCGGTGGTTCTGCTCTGGGCAAGGGCGGGGTAGCAGGGGATGCTGATTCACATGAAATTTTCAAATTGAGTTGGCGCGATTGCCATAGGCTTGGCGGGGTTGGTGAATTTGACAGAGGCAGTCAGCGTGCGAGGTGACGGTGACGGAGCTAACGGAGTTCACGTTCCGGCGAGGTGACGGAGACGGAGGGGGAAAGGCCGTTTGGGTGGTTGGCCGGAATAATGCACTTTTCGGATGATCGGAATCTCCGAAAAGTCGCATTATAGACTACTCCTATATCATGCATATATGATGATAAAACAAAAAGGATGAAGAAAAGTAGACCTGGAGATAAACCAAAGGTGAGTTAAGAGCCAGGGATTGATAAATCCTGAATGATAAAGGATTTCTCGCCATATACTACCTTCATGGACCAGGAACCTGTATCTAATAGAAGACCTTCCTTTGACAGGTTGTCCGCTTGCTGGTTTTGAGCACGGTAAATGTGTTGAATGGAGCATTCTTTCACAATTCCCCAAAAAAACATAATTTTGTCCATCCAACCTGCGAGATGTGGGCTCCTGATATGGCAACTTCCCTTGACATGATCGATCATGATTTTGGAGTCACCAAAAATTGAAATAGACTGTATATAAAAAAAAATGCAGAAAGCGAGAAGACCTGCTAGAGCCCTCGCCTTAGCCATGCTATTTGTGCCCTTTCCTCCATTCCATGAAATAAAATATTGAAGATTTTCATCCATTATGATATGTACCCCGCAGCCACAAGAGTTTTGCTGAGCAACACCGTCAAAAAACGCTCTTGGGGTTCTTGAGAGATAAACTTCTTGCTCATTTCTGTTGACACTTTTCGTTTTGGGTTGCTTTTTCGGCACGGAATCATAGATGGATATGATATGTTGCAAAATAGTCTTGAGAGGGTCTTTCATTTATTTGAAAATTTTGTTGTTCCTCCACCTCCATGCACACCATAGGACAATAATAATTATTGATCTCCATGAATCTCTCTGCCCACTCCACCATTCAAAGGTTGCATGCATTGAAGCATGAGAAACAAGAGGGAAACCGTATAGAATTTCCAATTCATGCCATAATTGCTTAATAGATTGGCATTGGAAGAACACATGATAATTGGTTTCCTCGGCTGATTCACACGTTAAGCATCTACTTGATCTGTGCTAATTCCTTTTCTTTAGATTTTCCCAGGACATATTTTTATTATGGAACACCAACCACGAGAAGTATATTAATTTGGGAGAGCATCCTAATTTCCAAAAGACTAATGGATACTTAGGACTAGTGTGCATGGTCTTTAATCTAATCAGATCTGTATAAATATCCTTTACACAAACCTGAAAATTTGCTTTTGGCACCTCCCAGATTAGATAATCTTCTAGCCTGAACTGATGAAAATCGCAGCTTCTCAAACCATCCCTGACAGTTTTCCAATGCCTTGCCATAGACTCTGACATGCCTAGATCAATGGCCTCTTTCCAAAGAGGAAGTGGGCCTTGCCATACTACTATGAGCTTATCCCACGTAAAAATGCATTTTCTATGGAAGAAGATTAGAAGCCTTTCGGGAATGGTTATGCTCTCTCGCCTGCACAAGATGGGGTCTATTCCAATGAGGATTCTGCTGTCGGATTGTAAGCTCCATTTCAGATTCTTTAGAAAATATTGCTCAATTTTGCAAAAAATGAGCCATATAGCTATCCTCTCCACAGTGATTTGAACATGATTGCTTTCCCAAAATCCCTCAAATCCAATAATCCCCATCCTCCTGAATTCTTCGGCATAGAGATCCTTTCCATTCTAGTAAGATGATATTTTCTCTGTTCTGATTTGCTGCCCCATATAAAATTTGCAGTTATCTTGTTCATTTTCTGGATGATACTTGCAGGGAGATAAAAATGTGTGCCCAATATACAGCCAGTTGTGTTAATACTTCTTGTGTTAGAACAATTCTTCCTGCCAATGATAGACACTTGTATTCCCAAGCAGATATCTTTTTATAGTACCTATCTATTAACCATTGCCAGTCCATTTTAGAGTAATCCTTGGCTTTTAGCTGAAAAACCCAGATATTTTAATCCGTCCTTGATAGACCTCATCTCTACCCCAAACAACATAGAAATCCATTCCACTATTTCCATATTGACGTCATTGTGGAAAAGGATGGATTTTGACTTGTTTATTTGTAAACCAGTAGCGCTTTGGAACCTATTTAGAATGTCATTGAGACATATCCATGAGACCCTGCAAAGCATTGCAAAAAAGAGCACATCATCGACAAATAAGTTGTGCGAGATGTAGTTGTTTCTGCAAATCTTAACAGGTCTACACCTGTTTTCAGAGACTGCCCTATTAATATGAAGGCTTAAAGAGTTCATTGCCAGGATAAACAGAAGCGGAGAAAGGGAGCATCCTTGACGAAGCCCACTTTTTGCTGGAAAAAAAGGAGAATAAATCCCATTTATGATGACAGCATAGTTCACATTCTCTACACATGCCATGATCCAGCTTATGGTATTAGATTTCAAGCCGATCTTTGCTAATAAACATCTAATGAACCCCCAATCTAAGCAATCATATGCTTTTTGTAAATCAATTTTTAGAATGGCAACTTCAGATTTTTTTGAGAGCATAGTAAACATGCTTTCTTGAGTATTAGCGACGGCATCCAATATATTCCTTCCCTTTAAAAAACATGCTGATCCTTTGTTAGAAAACTGGCTAATGTCGCTTTAATCCTTTCAGTAATAATTTTTATGATGATTTTGAAAGTTATATTGCATAAGGAAATCGGCCTAAAATCTTGAAAGGAGTCCGCTTCCATTTTTTTTGGGATAAGTGCTATTTGAGTGGAAGATGTAATCTTATGTGTGCTACTTGAGATTCTTGCTGCTTCAACCATCCTCAACATATCTTTTCTGATGATATCAAGGAAGTGAATGAAGAATTCTATTGTCCAGCCATCCGGGCCAGGACATTTATCCTTTTTAAAAGCCTTCATAACTCCTATAAGTTCTTCCTCTGTTATGGGCTGAAACAGGCTTTCATTTTTTCCATGATCAAAACATTTGTGGGCCCAGATCAATACCCCACAAGATATCATGAAACCTGCACTCATCCCCTCTTTTATATTGGTTTTTAAAATGTCTCATAGCTTCCTTTGAGATTTCTTGTTGTGAGAAGAGGTAGCCCCCCTGACCATCACTTATTTTCCATATGGAATTTCTCTCACACCTGGAATTTGCATACTTGTGGAAAAATTTTGTGTTCCTATCACCTTCCTTGAGCCAAATTTCCCTGCTCTTGAGTCTCCATGAGGCTTCTTCCTGCTTCAGAAGATTTTGTTTTTCCTTTCAAGCTCTTTTATGCGACATCTCATGCTAAAAGGAAGTGAGTTTGCATCCAAAGCCTTGGATATACTGTCTAGTTCCCTCTGAGTTTCTTGGAGGGCTAATCAGTCCAACTGTCTTTTTTTAAATTGCCATTCTTTGACCACCTTTCTCATAGAGGACAACTTGTCTCTAAAGGTCATAAATGGGGGTAACATGTCTTTTGCAGATAAATCCTTCCATGTTTTTGTTATGACTTCATTGAAGTCTGGATCTTCTAACCATATTCTGTTGAATTTAAATGGGTACCCATTCCTAAAGCCCTTTTCCCTCCAGCTGAGATAAATCGGCCTATGGTCGGATATGAATACATTCCCAATGGACGAATAAGGCATGCCCATTTTATTAATAATGCTGACATGTACAATAAACCGATCAATCCTTTTTGCAATGTATGCCTCTTCTAATCTTCCATTGTCCCATGTAGGCATCATTTTGGATGGAGTTATATCTACAAGATTCCTGTGCAGAATTTCATACTTAATGCGATCTGCAAGCGGGTCTCTCTTCCTGCAATTCCCCCATCATTCCTCTGAACTTAGAGTTACGTTTAGATTGCCTAGAATCATCAATGATTCAATATAAAAAATTTCTGAAGCAAATAATTTTTCCCAGAAAGGAATCCTGTTCTTATAAGGGGCATAGATATTCAAGATATTAATGGGACAATCTTTTCCTCTGATAGATGATGAGATGAGAATGCTCTCAAAGCATTTATAAGCTTTAGCTATGATCTAGACAGGATCCCATAAGACCATCAGCCCCCCCGAAAGACCCTTGGCATCCGAAGCTACTAGATGCCATGAGGGAAACATTTTTCTAAAATAGGATATGGACACATGATTGCTATGCATGGTTTTTTGAATTAAAATAATTTTTGGCTAAGCTGAGTAGAATAAATTCTTTAGCGCCAAAAATTTTAGGTCTGCTCCCAGACCTCTAATGTTCATAGATATGATGAAGGTCATTGGGAAGTTTTTTTAGCCACGCTTGCTCTAAGAGGTTGAATCTCTGACATATCAATGATGGGAATGCCAACAAGGGACATATTTCTCACACCACTGTCTGCAGCATTAGTCCTCCCCCTAAAATGTCTACTACCTCCATTGTTTTTCTTTCTCACCGTTATATTTCTTGCAGAATTCAGGCTTATGAGAGGAGGCGAAGGATTTCTTGGTTTATGGATGGTTAAAGGTTCCAACTCAAGAGATTTTTTGCTTAGAAGAAAGTCTAAGTTGCTGTCATACAAATTTGTTGGAGATGAGATAAGGGAATTTAGAGGGGTGGTAGATACCATTGGCTCTTTGCCTTTCATGGATGTGATGATGTTCTTTTTGGGCGTTGGCGAAGATGATGAAATAAAAATGGTTTGGGAGTTCACTGTAAATTCCTTGAAAGGCTGGATGGTCGGTGGGGGAGGAGGAATTTCTTTTTCGTCATTCGGTTCCGAGGGAGGCAAACAAAGGATAGTTTGAGTCTTTTTATCAGCAGTGAATCCAATCCTAGACGAGCTTTCAGGCCTGGTACCGTGGCCCTTGGAAAGGTCTTGAGAGAAGTACTCAGGAGATTGGTTGATTTTGTTTTCCAAATTTTTAAAAACTTGCACAACATCAAGTTCCGTCTGAGACAAACTAGCTGTAGGAGATGGCTTCTCCTTTTCAGAGAACAGGGGAGAGTCTGCCCAGAAATTTCCATGAAACAATCTGCTTTTTAGAGCCTGGCGCCGAGGGCAATTTTTAATTAGGTGTCGTGTCCTGTGACATCCAGAGCATTTGAAGGGGATTCCCCAAAAATCTAGTCTTTGTTTTATTTTTAAGTCTCTCCAGGCAATCTCTATATGGTCTGGAAACCCTCCCCTGTAGGCCTTTTCAATAAGAATCCATGTTATTCGCTTGTCGTTTTCCCCAAGACACCTTGGGTCAACATAGAAAAATCTTCCAATGGAATTACCTATCTCAGTTAGAGTCTCCTTAGACCACATCTCCAGGGGAAGGTTAGGGAGCTTGACCTAAATCAAGTTATTCAAAGGGGTGTTTTTCAGAGGATTATACCTGATATACCACCTGTAGAGAGCAAGGAAGCTCCTTCTATGAACCCAAGGTCACTTCTGAATGGTTTCTACGTCACTGGCGCTTAAAAAATGAAAGCAGTACAACTCCATGAGATTTGAAACAATGGGAGTATATCCAATCGGTGGTTTCCACTAAACCTCAAGCCATTTTCTCATTGTGGTAACATCCATTTCTGGAAAGTTCCATCTACCCACCAAGGCAAGGTCCTGAAGACTTTCTATACGCTCAGTCAAGTCGACGCTATCCAATTTTATTGTAGTAGGCTGGGGGTGGTTTTGACAGGATTCCGAGCCTTGTTATAGCAGCTTGTGTGTTCACACATAACCTTATCCTTCTGTTGAAAAACACTTTTCCTATTGACCTCCCATAATGGTTGCTCTCTTTGAACCCCTTCCCTATCCCTGTCAGCATCAACCATTGATGGTTGGACAACCACGTCATCCAGAGTAGATTTCCATCCTCCAGATAATGTGGCATCCCCCCATTCCTTCTCGGCCTGTATTGTTGCCTGTATCATGGCCTCCGTGGCCGATGCATCAGACCCACACTCCATGCGCCTCCAAAATATTCCCCCTGGCTTAACTATAGTACCTTTTGTCCTAGTTAGATTTCCGAATCGGGACTTTATACCAGAATTAAATAGGCAACTGACCAATCTCTGAACATTAAACCCGAATGTGGTAATGCTAAATGAGGGAATTTAAGAAACTTTTGACAATGGATATGGCAACAGGAAGACTTGGGAAGGATGGTTTCAATTTTCGAGAGAGGCGCGGAAACAGATACAGCAAGTTAGCCAGAGATAATAAGTAAGGATGACGACACCTATTAAGGCGAATGACAGAAAATGGATAAGCCTAAACTATTTATTCCCACAGGTACGAGACACGTCATCTAAGGTACATATCCCAAATCCCTATGAGATTTGAAATACCATGCTCTGTAATCATTCAAAAAACCGGTTTTGGACTTTTAATTTTCGGTCCCGTGGAATGGGTTTCCGGCCTAGAAAACCAGGGATTCTGATTTGGTGGAAAAAACCTACAGGCTACATTCCATGGGTGTCCTGGATCCTTCAGAGAGTGAGGGTGTCAGCTACAGTAGCAAGCTCATGAGCTTAGGCAAAAAACAGTCCCTATCAAGAATTCTTCTTAGGCTTACAGAAAAAAATTCCAACTCCTTGCATATTGTTAACTGGATGACGAATCTTGGCAAACTATGCAACAACAATATATTTCAAAAATACACCACCAGGCTCCTATTTTAATTCGAAAATCTCAACAGGGTTTATAAATCACAACAAACTTCTTCAATTTGTATATGATTACCCAAAACATGCTTAATAATCCAGACCCTGAACAGAGAAACTTAAATCATGCTGAATAAACCAAAACCTGAACAGAGAAACTTAAACCATGCTGAATAAACCAGACTCTGAACAGAGAAACTTAACAATGGTCGATTCATAATTCAGACTCTCTTCCCATTTTTATATTTTAAAGCGCCAGAGCAGAAGATTATCATACTAAAAACTCACTGTAACTGTGCAGCTCTATAATTCAGGAGTAAAAACTGCATCCCATAAGCTAAAATAGAGACAAAAACAAACTGTAAAAGACAAATAGTCTGACCTTTTACCAGGCGCATGCTGAGGGGAGAGTGTCTATTAACCTCCAGCAAACCCGAAAACCAGCAGATTTTGAGCCAAAGCAAAAACACCAAAAGATGGAAGTGGAAGAGTGAAAATGATAAACTCCCAGCTTATGAAAGAAACTTAGCCCTGCGCCTGGGTGCGCAAGGGAAAGGGAGAAGCTAGCCAAAACTTTTCTCACATACCAAAGAACTGGTTTTATGATGGCTTCAATGGACGATAGGCGAGTGAAAAACGGAGTGTGTGTGTCAGCCTATGGTTTAGCATGAATGGCTATAGACTTGAGTGCCATTAGGTGGTGATGGAATGAAGCACGTCGAGTAGCATACATGCATGGTCGTTCAGACAAAAACAACCTAAAACACGGTGGTAAAAAGACAAAGCAAGACATGCACTGGCCACGCTTACCTGCTTAGCAGTGATAGGCTATGAAACTGTAAAAAACAAGGCTGTGGCGACCTGGTTGGTTGCTTTCGGCTCGCATCTCCGCTCGGCACCACCTCCCTCATCTCCAAGTCAATTTCTTTAATATAAGTTGTGAGCTCAGTCATTGATCTTCTCTTTTCATGAGAATAATTACACCAAACCCACCCCTCATAATCTGAGATAGTTGCAAAGAGATCCCCCCAACTAAGTTCGTTTAACTGTAACACAATCCACCGAACTATGCCTCTATTTGGATTTATACACAATTAAAATAGATTAAACTAATTTAAAATACATTAATTAACAATATAATTATAAAATAAATAATTTTTTATTTACTTATACAGATAAGTGTGTTTATTGAGTGTGATCATATGTAAATGTGATTTTTTCCTTCATAATTTATAAAATAAATATCTAGAATACTATAACTTTATTGACACTTAACAATAAAATATTAGAACATATAATATACAATAATTTGCAAGTTTTATATGAACACATTTAGATAATTTTTTTTATAGAATGTAATTTCATTATGAGGAGCTGGAATTTCATAGTAAGGTTCATTGAATTGTAATACAATCTATTAAACATTGCCACTCTTTGGATTTATACACAATTAAAATAGATTAAATCAAATGAAATTAATTAACGAAATAGTTACAAAATAATTATTTTTTTATTAAGTTATATAAATAGGTATGTTTATTATGTGAGTGTGATCATTAATTTATGTAAGTGTGATTTGTTTTTTTCAGTGACTTGTAAAAGGTATTATATTTTGTTCTAAAACAAATATCTAGTATAATACAATCTTATTAGCATTTAACAATAAAGTATTATTTTATATAGTGCATCGTATTTTGCAAGTTTTATATGAACACCAAATTAATAATAAATGCAAAGTTCCTATTTATCCACTAAACAATTAGTAAGTGATTGAAGAACGTTGAAGTACCTCATAGTCGGTGAACTAGGCAATTTTTGTCTCCTATGAATTTGTCATGATGTGCATTTATTTTTGTGCCTATTATATTTTGTATTTGTTTCTCCTTTTTTTAATAATTGTTATCAGAGCCAAACAAAGGGACAAAAAGATGAAGTTTCTACTTGGTGAAGAAAGAACTATATTGTTTGGTCAAGCTACAAAGGAGTCGTGAGTAGTGCATGGACAACTTGCTTGGAGATGACATGAGATCATTCGTTCAAAAAGAAAATGTAGAGGCAAATACGAAGCCAACATATACGGAAAACAACTCATGATATTGTTTGTGATGAAAAGACATGAGGAGAGCACTTGGTGTGAGTAAGTGTGCGGAACTGAGAGAATGATGACATAAGTGCAAGGAAAGCAATAACCAAAAAGGTTACTTTGAGAATGAAAATTTGTAACTACATGTAAATGGGTATATGGGTATATGGTTGTGAGAGCTAGTTAGGCATGCATACCCTAACTGATAAAGTCTAGACGTATACCTAGGTGATAGAGGAGGAGAGTATTTGAGTCTTTTTTGGATTGGATCCACTGAATTTCCTGAGTCAAGTTTAAAGGGGGTATTATTAGGTAAAATTAACTTGGTGAAAGCATCAAGTTTGTTTGGTCAGTAATTGTGGTTTCAAGCACCTGGTATTATGGCCCATGGTATTGAGCTCGTGGCATTATATGTAGTTAAATACTTTAAAAGGTTTGGGATTTCTCCATTGTAATATGTTGGGATTGAGAAAAATTCTCACTTGGGCAAGGCCAAGGTGTTTCCCAACTTGGCTATGTTTAATTCAAAAACAATAATAGATCTAGTGTTACATGGTTTTTCCTCGGTTGGGATTTTCCAGGGAAAATCACGTGTACATGGTTTATGTGTGTGTTACTCTAATTTATTTCCTTAGGTAGAAATCTGAAGTCTTTGACAAATTCAAATAGTTTAAGGATTTTGTGGAAAATGGAACAGAGAAGAAAACTAAGGTGTTGAGGAATGAGTTTGAATATCTATGAGAAGTGTGGGATAGCAACGTAGAAGACCTCTCCATACACACTTCAATAGAATGAAGTAGAACATATGGATATACATACAATATTTCTACATGGGTATCTAGAAGAAGAAATCTATATGAAGAAGCTCGAAAGATTTGTTGTGAAAGGAAAGAAAGAGCTAGTATGTGTGATAAAAAATTCCATGTACGGGTTAAAGCAATCACCAAGGATGTGGTATCAAAAATTCGATACTTATATATTAGTACTTGGCTTCACAAGGAGAAAAGCATATCACTCTGTGTATTTTGAATTATTTGGTGATCATCTTATTTATTTGGTTTTGTATGTGGATGATACGTTATTGATTGGAAATGATATAAGAATCATCCAATAAATGAAAAATCAGTTGTCCTTTCAATTTGAATGAAGGATCTTGGTGCCACAAATTTTGTTTTGAACATGGAAATTAGAATGTATCAAGAAAATAGGCTCAACTCTGATTAACCAAAGGAAGTATGTTGAGACAATATTGCAGAGATTTAATATGTAGGAATGCAAACTAGTAAAGGGTTCTATATTTGTATGTTTAAAGTTATATACTAAACAATGTTCCAGGACACAGGAAAATAGATAAAGTATGTCTCTTGCTCTATATGCTAGTTCAGTTGGAAGTTTGATGTATGCAATGGTTTATACTAGAATGAACGTTGCACATATAATGAGAGTACTGAGAAGGTATGTGTCAAAACCAAAGAAGGAGAATTCGACAATAGTAAGGAATTTTTTTCAGATATTTGCATGGCACTACTAGTTATGAATTGTGCTAACTGGGAAGACCAAGTTTGGGTAGAGTAATCGACATACATGGTTTTGTTGATTTGGATTGGGTTAGAGATATGGATCACATAAAATCTACAAGTGAGTATGCATTTAACCTATTTGGAAAATCAATGAGTCAAATGATCAAGAGACAATCTATAGTGGCCCTCTCAAATACATAAGTTGAATATATAGAAGCTACTCAAGAAAGGAAGGAAGTAGTATGGTTATGGAGATTACATTTGATCTGAGTTGGATCGTTGTATTAGTTTTCATCCATATTGATTCTATTAGAGTGGAAACTTTGGAGTAATCAACTCACGGGAGCATTTTTACTAATGAATCCCAGTTTGACAATTTGAGGTCTGAAATCTTCTAGAAATAGTTTGAGGCATCACATGGAATTTTTTGGGGGTACATTTTTTTCACTTAATCATACACCTCCTAATGTTATTCTACACACAGATACCTTTCCAATGGTGCAAGAAACACCTCATTCAGAATCCATATGTAAAATATTATGCCATCTGGAAGTCAACCTTCCTGTTTTGACCACCATTACTCAAGAGGATACCATGTCAACCCCCATTATTTATGGAAAAGGGGATATCCACATGATCATGATGAATATGAATCTATAAGAGTTGATATTCTAACACTAGTTAAGAGTTGAAGGAGTCAAACTCAGTAACTAGTAGGTTACTAGGTTTTGTTATAACTGCGCCACTAGGAGGAAAAGGGGTTCCATTCTATTTGAGTGCATTTTGTTCCATAGATATCAGAGAATGGGTAGATGGAGAGAAAATAAAGGGGTTTGTGCAATGTAGCAACCTATAGGCCACAACTCGTGCTTATTTATACTTGCACCCATTTCCATTTAGGAAAATAGAGAGTAGAGAAGCCTCACCTTCCAACTGGGTCTTCTCCCAAAAGAGTTTCCCAAGTCATATCTTGTGTTATTGTAGTATGTGACTCATTGTACTATTTTTTCTCTATTTTATGTGCAATTATATCTTGCATGCATATGCAGTGAACAATAATTAACAGATCCATAAATCTATGGAGAAATTAACACACAATGTATATTTCATATTTTCTAATATATTTTAATAGATTTATTATGACGAACTATATTATCACAAAAAAATGACCACCTAGTCATTTCTTTCTAGGTTGATCGAAATACACCATGTAGGATGGGTTTTCACACATTAAAACCCACTTTCACATTAGGAAATAGTTTAGGAAACCATTTTCATAAATAATTTCTTTTAAAAAAAAAAAAAACTAAGAGAATAATTAAATAAATAAATATTTATTTATTCCCTTTTTCTCTCATGACATAATTATTAAATCATTATTTAATAATGAATTCCAATTCCTATTTGACTTTATCCCGATAAAGTAATTAATAACTCATTTTTTGTTTATTAATTACTTTAACCATTCTCTAGTAAAGGTATTTGACAATTTAGAACATCTTTCCCCCTCTAAAAATTATAATAAAATATTCATAACAACTAGATTTTGATTTGATTTATAATATTTTATTATTTTCTAAATCTAGATCTATCTCAATATTTTGTTATAAATAGAGGGGGTTTCTCTCCATTTTTCACCATGACCATTCTCATCCTCCTCATTATCGTCCTTTGAGATTTGAGCTCCGATCTTGAGTTCAAGCCATCACCACTTCCTTTAGCCCATAGCATACATTCCGAGAGAGAGAAAAATTGAAGCTATAGTTGAAGTGCAAGGTTACAAAGGACCCATCCCACGGAGGGGGATCTATAGACCCAAGTTTGCACATTCTCCTCGTCAGATGTAACCTTTCTATTTCAAATTAATAAAATAAAATTGCTTTTATTCCCATAGAGTTGTTGAACTAATATTTGTTGTTATATTTTCCCATGTATTTGCATGCCATCTTTTTGCAGGTTTTCTAAACTTTTTTTGCAGACATGAGGAGCAATAACAACCATAATTTGTGTTGTTAGGGTTGCTTATCAGTAACAAATTGTGAAGAATTTTGGTACAACTACTAAGAATTTTCACACAAACAATTTTCCCATTGGAAAATCCACCAAAGTTTACAAATGATATTGGTATCAGAGCAAGTTTCGTTTGTATATTGTGGGAAGTTGTAGGATATCCAGACTAGTTAAGTCGATCATGTAGCTAGAAGAAAAAGTCACAAATATAAACGATAATCTGATTTTCCTCATAGAGGACCTTACCAATAACCTCGGGCTATTTAAAGAAGATGCAGGTTCTATGTGAAGGTTAAATTAGAAGAGAGATTGTGAGATTAGAAAGAACCAGAGAGGGAGACTAAGAAAGAACCTTAAAAGGATCAACACAATGCCCAGTCGATGTCGAAACCTTTTGAATAAATCGATCATCTTTTGGAGACAAACTCGTTTTGTAGAAGTAGTCTGTCAACCTTCTGTATATTTAGTCAGTCCATTTCCATCTCCAATCCCATTTATGGTCTTGAGTTTAACACTTACTAGAATGTCTAGGACATGCCTGGCACCTAGATCTAGATCCAGTCTTCCTCTTATTAGACTTGTAACAAAATGACCAAATTACGAATGCATGTAATTCCTTAAACAGGGATATTAAAAAATCTACTAACACCTTCACTTATGTCAAATTGTGCAAAATAAAAACATGATAACCATCCCAACCAGCAAACCAACTTTATATTCAACACTTGCAGATTCTGGAGTAAATCCATTTCAAGATACAGTACGAGAGGAAAAAATTACTGAACTTGCGATCAATAAAACGTTATTATTCCACTCAATATATGCTCAGTATATGTTGGGGTCTAGCTGAGTCTATGTTGTGCCGGCACACATTTATATAGAAATACATATTATTTGGCTTCAAACCTTCTATTCATCAAGTTTTTCTTCATGATGTAGGTGTATTGTTTGATAGGAATCAAAGAACAGAGAAGAAATAATGATGTGTCCATAAAATTATTTCTATTGAAGCAATGAAAATAATCTTGTTATGACATAAAGAAATGATGGATGATTTAGGACTAAAACCATTTCAAAATACAGTGGGAAGGGGGGATTTACTGGAATTTTGATTAACAAAACTTTAATCTTCCACTCAATCTACATTGTGATTGCAGACATTTATATAGAAAAGTATATCATTGGGCTTGGGCAGCATGATATCCATGAAGTTTGGCTTTAACATTTCAACAATGGAGGGGAGAAGGGCGGCCATAGGCCAACGCTAACCTTGCTATGCAGCAATGATATACAACCTTACAGGTCGTATGATTTAGGGAAAAGTGGGTAGTAATTTCGTTGTGTGGATGTGCGGCTTATTAGGAATCTTAATACTGATTAGATCTAATCAAACCTCCTATCATGTTTTTTGATGTGAAACAACCTCAAGGTGCTTTTTGTGAGATAAAATAAATTGGATGATTTTCACAATAACATGAGGTCACAAATTGGTCTATTAAGTGTTATACAAAGTTACATTTATATCACTGTGTTAAAGTTAGGTTTAAAACTTAAGTAGAGTCATTTTTAGTGATTTTTATTTTTTATTTTTATTTTTTTAATTTGAATTAAGAGTTTAATAATTAAATCTCATATATATATAATATAATATATATTATATATATACTATATATGATGATATTTTAAAACACATTTAAAATTATGTATAATTTAATAATTAAATATTTATTTATTACTTCGTTAGGTGTCTTTCAATTGGAATTTGTCACTTTAATATTTGAAATTGATCGCTTTAATATTTTTGCTAATTAATTTTTTTGATTGGATGGTCTAAATTGAAATATGACAGCATATTCTCGTCACTGCCACTACATCAATGGATGAAATTCACACCATTGAATTTCTTGCATATCTAAATCACATGTTTAAACCATACTTAAATTATTTTTTTATAAAATATGATTAAAAATTTAGCATAGTTGGAAATAATTAATTCCTACTTGTCTATGGTTGTAATTTCCTAATTGAGGAGTTTGTTCCTACATAATAGGAATAAGCTAGAATATAGTTTCTCCTAATTTAGTGTGTGGTGAGAGAGAATCTCTCAACCACACTACTGTACGTCTAAGATAGCATTCCTATCTTGAGACTATTGATTGTATAAATATGTGTGTAATTTCCTCATTCAACAATTAATAGAATATATTGGTTGTGCCAATTTTATCTTGGTATCAGAGCCTGTGAGGGCCTGGCCCCTCCTGGGCTAAGGGAAATAAAGAGTGTAGTATATGTTTTTTTGTCCATCTATATCTAAATATATGTTAGAGAGAAATCCGTAAGGCTGTGGCAGTGAATACGCACAGGACGAGACGCAATGGCAGCAGCTCACGAGCGCTAGTTTTGGGAGAGAGGACGCTGAGATCTTGTCCGGCGGTATTATGTGCAGAAATTACTGCATAACCCGCGAAGGTAATAATGAGTGTTCTTGCGGGCAGAGAATAACATCTGAGGCTGTGGGAACTACTGCAGTGGTGGCTATTATTGGATCTAGCCAAATCGTCGTCACTAACTGTGGCGATTCGCGGGCATTGATTGTCACCTCTAGCTTGGCGATGACATAGGGCTTTACTCTGGCTTGGCGATGACATAGGGCCTTAGGTATTTGTCGCCAATAGCCCTGGACATGGCTAGGACGCCAAGAACGCGAGGGCCGTTCCGGAAAAATATGTGCCCGCCAGCTGCCTCTATGCGCTCCATTTCATCCGGCCGATCTGGCTTGTGACTCTCTGCCCTGTTGCTGAGCCGACCCTGCGAGCTTGTGATTTGATGGGGCTCGGCAGTGTTGAATGAGCTTGACGGCGCTGGATGCTGGGCGTTGCAGGGATGCCAGCGCTTTTGCAATTCATTCTGAGGCTCACCCTGCCGGAATCTCCGCGTTGGTTGTACAGAAAGGAAGGCCAATCCGGACTCTGGCTTCTGTGCTGCCTCAGGAAATCAGCTTCTGCCTGGAGAATGCTTGATTGCAAACTGTGCTACTTTTATCGAAGACGCGCAGAGGGACTTGTCGCTCGTGGGTTCAGGGCAATGTCTAGACTACCCAGCAGATCGGCAGCAGAGGTCGAGCGGTCAGATTGACTGTGCAATCCGTGGTGTGGCTGCGTGGTGGCTCTGTGTCCACCTGAGGGAGATCTGGTGGCAGATTGGGATCGATATTAGGATCCTGTGGAGCGTGACGATGCCCGCTTCCAGCAGGGCGTCGTGGGATCGAGGCTCAGCAATTCGTCCGATGCGCTGGACAAAATTCGGTTCGAAGGATTGACGGATAAGAGTAAGCTCGATATTGATCAGGCGGATCTATCATTTCTGCGTTTGTGAAGCATTCTGGTGGCGTATTTTGGTGGTGTAGTTTGGGAAGCCGAACAAGCTGCGGGCCGAGCGGTGGCGTATTTTGGTGGTGTAGTTTGGGAAGCCGAACAAGCTGCGGGCCGAGCGGTGGCATAAGGAGGACCGCGTGTGTGAGCAGTCACTTGAAGGATGGCAGCCCTTCCAGATCGAGAAGACCCCAGACAATTGGAGAGCTTTTGAGATTGCAGATGAATGTATCCGAGCAGACCGATGCCCGTGTTCGCAGAGCTCTATTAAGAATTTCAGTTGGACAGCTTGGGAAGCGTGTGGAATCGATAGTGCTCCCACTGGAGTTGTTGCAACAATTCAAGTCCTCTGATTTCTCAAATGCCCAAGAATATCAAGTGTGGCAGAGGAGAAATTTATTGATACTAGAGGCTGGTCTCCTGTTACATCCTGCTGTTCCAATTAAAAGATTTGATGCTGTTGCTCAACGACTTCGGCAAATTGTACGAGGAGCTGAGGAGAAACCTATTGAAATAGGAAGGAACTCTGAGGCAATGCAAGCATTGTGTAGTGCAGTTATGAGCCTTGCTTGGAGATCAACCGATGGCATTGG
Source organism: Pinus taeda (assembly GCA_000404065.3). Taxonomy (NCBI): domain Eukaryota; kingdom Viridiplantae; phylum Streptophyta; class Pinopsida; order Pinales; family Pinaceae; genus Pinus; species Pinus taeda. The sequence continues at coordinate 21,435 of APFE031510421.1, forward strand.
ACCAGAGATTATGTCTGTCGCAAAAAATGTGCTGCGTCTCATGGGCTCCCAACAAGATGTAAACTTTAAGTTTAATGAAATGCTTGTGGGTGGAGTCGCAATAGATGCAACGGGAGTTCCTTTACCAGATGAAACTTTGGCTGCTTGCAAGAAATCAGATGCAGTGCTTCTTGTAGCTATTGGCGGCTATAAATGGGACAATAATGAGCATCATTTGAGGCCAGAAAGTGGATTGCTTAGACTTCGTTATGGACTTGGTGTGTTTGCAAATTTGCGGCCTGCCATTGTTTTACCTCAATTAGCAGACTCTTCCACTTTGAAGCGAGATGTTGCTGAAGGTGTTGATATTATGGTTGTTAGAGAGCTTACTGGAGGTATTTACTTTGGAGAACCAAAAGTAATTGGAAAAAATGAGAAGGGTGAACGTATTGGATTTAATACAGAGGTCTATTCCACTTCTGAGATTGATCGCATTGCTCGAGTTGCCTTTGGGATTGCCAGAAAACGGCGTGGGAAACTTTGCTCAGTTGACAAGGCCAATGTGTTGGAGGCTTCACAGCTTTGGAGGGAGACAGTAAGAGCAGTTGGTAGTCATTATTCTGATATTCAATTGTCTCACATGTATGTTGATAACGCTGCAATGCAGCTTATTCGGGATCCAAAGCAGTTTGATACAATTGTGACCAACAATATTTTTGGCGACATTTTGTCAGATGAAGCATCTATGCTAACTGGAAGCATTGGAATGCTTCCATCTGCCAGTGTTGGTGAATCTGGTCCAGGTCTTTCTGAGCCTGTACATGGTTCAGTTCCAGATATTGCTGGCCAGGACAAAGCAAATCCTTTAGCCATGGTTCTCAGTGCAGCACACAGCCACAATTTCCTCATTCAACAATTAATAGAATATATTGGTTGTGCCAATTTTATCTAGCATGCCATTTGTTGATTGCCAACTATCAAGGTTAACATGAAGTGGAGAGATATGTGAGGATGAACCAAACTAAAAAAACAACTGAGAAATTCAACATTTACAAAATTACAATGAAAGTTTAGTATTCTACACTACCGATTAATAGGCATGTATCTATCATTAACAATTAATACATATAATGAGAAAGAACATCGTGATATAGTTATGAAAGGTCTTCCATCCTCTGTTGTTGTCAGCAATGTGGCACTTGAGCTTTTCGAATGCCCACCCGTTACCATTAAAAAAAATCCAAAAAATAACATCCTACTCAATTAAAAATTATCCACAATCAACTACAACAACGTGGCACCGGGTTACGAAACACCCTCTTGAGCTCAATAAAATCCAAAAAAAGGCATTCAAAATATCTAGGAAATAGGTTTTTTGTAAGCAAGATTTTGTTCATGAACATTCTGGATCATATGACTGCCTTCTATCAATTTATTTCCACAGGGAAGATTAAGATGGATCATAATGATGAAGCAAAAGATCATACCTAAAGCGAAGATTAGGAACGATCATACTGTTACCCTCTCTAGAACTTTAGAAAACTTTTCCTAACCATGGTTTAATAAAGGAGATATTGACTCGATGAAGATGATATTGAGAATGAACTATATTTTCAACATGTCCAATATATCACCCCGATCAGGGTGAGTAAATGAACCAGTGACTTCACATCAAGGATTTCGCTAAGACAACATCTGATCACCTTCTATGCAAGACCTCATGGACAATTATATAAATTAATTAATTATTATTAATATTTATTAATTAATAATAATATTAAATTTAATTAACAATAAAATTAACTAATAGTAATAGTAGTAATATTAATTAATAATAATTGTTGGACACCTAATCCTAAATGGGTTAGTGTGGAAGCTAAACAGACTAAGTAGTCCAAGGGACCTTGGGATGTGAATCCCAACGGTCACCACATGTACTATAAATATGTATCATTTGTGAATAAAAATTGCAATGCATGCTTTATCTTTACTATTTCTTTTCGCTCACCATGTCTGTTTAACATGGTATCAGAGCCATGATGTGTGGCGTGTTTTCTCTGAGAAACTGATCTGAGTTGCCTTGAATAGTGCTGGCCCAGTCTTCATTACCTGAAAGAACGCCTGCCTGCCTGCCTGAAGCTGCATACCTAATTTCTGAAAGAAACGTCCGCCTGAAAGAAATGCTGCCACTGCATACCTAACATCTGAGAGAGTGCCTGAAGGTAACGCTCTTGAATTTGCTGTCTGGTATTAAGAAAAAAAAACGTTGAAACAAATGTTCGGTGAAAACGGTCAAATATCCGCGCGCCCCAGTGCAGGGGTATCACTGTTCTTTATGGTTTAACTATTCTCCGGTCACTGTTTTAAACGCTTCCATGATTGCCACGATTCCATGATTGACCTCTCCTAATGTTCCATGCAAAAGCGTTTCAATTATGATTATGTCGATTCGCTTTCCTTCACCGTTCTCAGGCCACTACTGACCTTCACTGCTATTCATTATTATTCTCTGCATACAAAACGCTATTACATTCAATCTGATCGACCACTGGTTCTCGACATTGAATGGACATGATTGCGTTTAATAAAATTTGAGCTATGATTCTGTATATGGTCGTAGAAATCAGTGTTATGTAACTTGGAATCGCATGAAGTGCTGATGGTTCCTTGGGAAATTTCTTCTTTTATTTTCAAACGATCGGGTCACGCGATCTGTGAAGGTTGGTGGTGAAAGGTTCATTCTTCCGAGCTTCCTTAGTGAATATTGCGCTGCTCAAACCTGAAATCCAGATGCTTTCTTAAGAGATTTATGGTTTATTTTGCAAATGACTGTGTCGAGAAACCTTCCTTGGGGAAGGTTAGCAGTGAATGGTTGGGTATTCTGAGCTTCCTTTTTAAGGGTCAAGCTTTGAGGAATGACAGTCCATAGTTCATTTCATGTAGAATTACGTATACGAAGGGAGTCAAGTGATGTGCATATTATAAGAGTAAGAAGCTCTGAAATAAAGATGAGGTGACTTCGTAAGTTTCACTGTTTTTTAGCTTTGAAAGACCGCCTTGAACCTTACAGTTACGCAGGGTTATCATTCCTGTTGAGGCGTGGTAATCCTTGGACGTGGCAATATATGCGGCTGAGATGTGTAACGCTATTGACATAGCACATATATATATTATGATGTGTAAATCCGCAACAGTGTAACAAGGTGAGTTCCGTCTTTCAAGTGTGGATATGGTGAGGATCAGCACGAAGAAGATATTGTACCAAGGGAGAAGTCGCTTGTTTGCCATCTCCTCGATCGATCTGCGCAGAGAGAGCCATGTATGTATGTAAGTAAGAGAGCAAAGACCGTGGATGTAAGTATCAATAAATAGTGAGGTGCAGGGGCTACTCGTGATTCGTGAAGAGGAGTCAAATACCAATGCAAAACAACAATTAGAAAGTTGTATTCTATCTGTTATATGATTGATTGATTTGAAGGTTTTTGGTTTAAAAAAAAAAGGAAAAAGAGGATTGTATGCTACGCCACCCATTATATTTTGTATGCTGCGCCACTGTTTTGATTTTATGGGTTTTCTCTTTATTGATATTTTAAGAGCTCAGACTAGTTTTCGAATGAAGATTTTCAGGTGAGATCATCGGATTCTCTTCGGTGGGATTCGATCCCATCACCCTCGCTGGTCACTGGTCTGAGGTAATTTATTTTTAATTTGAAGAGGGCTTTTGTGCATCATCTGCATGTCGGATCACGAATAGTGAGCATAAGTTTGAATTGCCTCTGCCGGATTATCTATGATAATTTAAGGAGGGCCGAGCCTTCCAATCATTTAAGAAGGCCCTTACACAGTATTCACAGCCAGTAAAGCTGCATCATCAGTTCGTGTGGCGCCAAAAGGGAATCAGAACCATTAGACAAGCTGCCTCTGTCCGCAGTTGGAGAACGTGGGTTCCGCTGGAGTCGTAGCCTGCTGGAACCATCACCGAAAGTTGGAGCCGAGCTTGACGAGTTAACAAAAGATTCCTATTACATTCTCTAGTTTTTTCATGCAAAGACAGGAAAGGAACAAAAGATTCTCTGTATTTCCAATATTATTATTTAGAATCAGTGCAGCAAACAGATTCATTTGATACAAATTAATTTGCTTTATTTAAGCAATAAATATATATCAATCATGGCTGCTCGTATATCAATAGTCAGGTACACAAAATACATCATATCATGGTCCAACATCGAAGTTTAGTGGAAAGATTTTGATTTATGAGAAACCACCAAACATGATTATATTTATTTTGTATGGTTCATTTCGTAAAGTTCAAATTCTCTATATATACAGATGTACATATAGATAGAATAGCAGGAGTGGTTTTGCTAGAGATCATATGTGGTAGAAGAAGATATTGCATAATTTCTCACACTTTTTGCCCACTGCTAAGAAAATGGATAAGCCTGAAAGAATATTAGAGTTATTGAGAACTCTAATCGTATCCACTGCTGACAGCGCTATTATAATCAATAAAAACATTATTGCTGACATTCAAAAATGTATACAAAATGCACAAGAAAAGATAGAGTTTTTGCAGCTTGAATCACAGCTAGAGCAAGAAGAGCTACATCAAAATAGACACCATTCTGAACCTGTTTTTGTTCAGAACATTGAGACAACCACCCATCAGCAGCATGTCAATAATGTTCCTGATCATTCAAATAAAGCATCAGTTGTACATGCAGATGCAGAAACTCAGTTTGCACTTCCCAAGCCCATCATCAGACCTTGGGAACAACTTGTCGACAACAAGCACAGAACCGGTCTTGGATATGACAAGGACTTGTCCTTTCATATTCCAGACTACTCAAAGCCCATTCAGTTTCAGAGTGTTGGTTTCATTAATGACAGTTCATCTGCTCTTTATGACAGTTCAGCTCCAGCTGTTCCAGACTCTGCCCCTCTTCCACAGCAGCAACAACAACAACAAATCGTGAAATGCCAACACTGTGATCGAGTTGGCCATCTGAAAGATCACTGTTTTGATCTTCATTCATGTAAGCATTGTCATAAAACCACCCATTCTTCACACAGATGCTTAAAAAACAATCGTCCTGCAAGAACAAAGATTCATCTAGGATGGATCGCTTCTTGGCAATGGGCATCAACAGCCAAGAAGATATTTCAAACACATGACAGAACTTGTTCCAGAATATTGAACAGTCTTGCAGTTGAGTTTTCTCCATCTTCTCACCTTGTATCTGACAGGGGGGGAAATGATGGTCATCTACAAGCTTCAAAGCCACATCAAGCGAGCCTGAGCCACAAACTGCCACATCAGTTTCAGAGTTGTAGCCAGAGACAAAGATGCCTGAACATGCCTTCAGTTGGTGATGTGGGACACTTCCTCTAGCAGAAGACTTCAGCTTCTT
>APFE031510421.1:27566-43513 GCA_000404065.3 Pinus taeda
TTTTCCCGTGGAAAAAGTCGTAATTTTATTCATAAGATAAAATTACATTTTGTAGATGCAAAAACATATGCAAAAATATAGATCCAATTTTCACAGAAACCAAAAGAATAAAAAAATGAAGTGGAACCTATTCTTTTCTCCCTTTCTTTTTCTCCACCTTTCGCCATCCCCCAGAGTTGGAGGTAGTGGTTACTATGGAGAGTTGATTTTCTATTATAGTTGTGGGAGAGTCGTTGTCCCACTCGGATCCTTTAGATCCATGAGTTCTCTTGTTGCCGAATATTTCCTTTCCTGTTGTTTGGAGGTCTTGTTTTTGTAGAGGGTTGTTGGGAGCTTCCTCTTGCTTTTGCGTGTTGGGCTGGATTTTTTGTTCATCCTTTTCTGCTTTAAATTCTGTGGTGTCTACTACGTCTTCTTCTTCATCCAATGGCACTATGTTTTGCATCCTTTAGGCTTCCTCTGTTGCTGCTTGTTCTAATTGGGGATGTTTCTTGCCTGTAGACAAGCGCTGAGAAGGTGGCCTATTTGTAGACATCCTCGACATCAGAATGTTGTATTTTTGTAATCTAAGGATTATGTCCACTGAGTGTTGTTAAAATTCAATATTATAATTTTTGGTAGTCCTTGGTTGAGATCTACTTCGACAGATATTTTGGAAAAGGTAAACATTCCCTTCGTCAGTCTGTCGTCATCAATCTTTAGAAATTTCCCCGAGGTATTCCCTATAGCTATTAAAACCTTGTGATGCACGAAGTGTAATGGGAGGTTATGAAACCTGACCCAGAATGGTATCTTTGATACCACCATTGTATTGGCATCGAAATCTAGAAACCATGGAGTGATGTAGAGCCCTGCGTTGCCCCAGAAACATGGCTCCTTATTAAATATGAATTCCTTTTCCTGTTCTGCGTTGAATCATACTATGAAGAAGCCCTTAGGGCATAAGTAGATTTGACAATTTGGTGTCCAGGTGGTATGGATCCAATGGTGCAGATCACTTGATTTGGGCTAACCATTGAATCTATAGATAACAGAGTGAGAAAATAGATCTGAGTATAGGTCATTTACCTTAGGAATTGCAATGGTTAGAGAAAGATTCTCAGGCTTTTGTTCAACTATGTAGGGCCTAGGAAGAACAAGGGTTGTTGCTGGATTGACTTGATCTTTCCCTTTACCCTTCACAACATCCTTGAAGGAGCCTGTGTTCTTGGAGCTTATATTCTATGAGCTGGTTCTTGAACATCCACCTCGCAGACAGAGGTTGATGATGATGGTAGAGTCTGTGGTTATGTTGTATTCCTGAAGGGTGTGGTTGTCTTGTAGACTGTGCCCCATGTAGATCAGATTTTTCCTATGTTCTAGGATGCCAAGAAAGTTCTGTGTTTTATTCCGTAGTTCCTGGATACTATTGTCCCTTCGCAACCTCAAGCAGTAACTCCTGCCTTCTGGTGCTTTTATGAGGAGTTGTGTGAGATCTGCCTCCGTGTGGTTTGAGCCCAAACGAGGTTTCCCCCGATCTATTGCCTGAATCGTCACGTTTCCAATCCCCAGTTCATCGCCATTCAGACATCGTTCCTTTGCGATTTTGGCCCAGGTGTCAAGGCGTAGGGGTATCCTGATTTGCCCCCAGATCTAAATTTTATGCAGGCTTCTTATTCGTCTAAGGGCCTGATCTGGTGGTTCAATAGCAGATATGGGCAGGAGACTGTCTTCCATGGTTAGGATTCTCGATCCAGATCTGTGGTTTGGCCCTGCAAAAACACCCTGGGCAAGTTCACGTATACAGGGATGGTATGTAAAAAACAAACTGGCCCTTACCGCGAAAATGATGTCTTGTAGTTTGCTTGAGACCGTCCCGTGAGCGCTCAGGTGTCCCTTCTGCATCCTGGCCTCCTCAGAGATCTGAAGACTCAGATCTGGGTTGTTTCCCTCGGCTGGCTCCTCGAACGCTATCATCCGGTGCTTGTTGGTGTACTCATACAAAGCCAAGACAGCTTGGCAGAGATCAATGATGATGCCAACAACAAGATGGATCTCACCTTGCCAAGCACTGAAACGGGCATATTTACCATCTGATGAGAGATCCATACCATTTTGTGAGCAAACAGTCAGATGGTGGCAAGGGTTTCCTTGTTTCCCCAGTTCCTTGGTTGGATCGCTCAGGAGGATCGGCGTGCTGGTTGCCGAGATCGTGCCCTGGAGGTCAGCCACGAGGGCGATGACATATTCTGCATCAGTGAAGCTTGTGCCGCACATTGAGACTGTGTTTCCGCCATGGCTCCTCCAGTAACCCTTCAATGAATAATAATTATTAATGTTAATAATAATAATATTTTTATTATAATAGTTATTTTTTAATATTATTATTATTATACATTTATCTATATGAATATTAATTTTATGATTAATATTAGATTTATACCATTAATGCTTATTGGCCCTTTTCAACCACATTTACTAATGTGGTTCGGTCTAAATATTAATAATCATGTGGGTTTATCAATCCCTTGGGTTTAAAATATCAGTCTCTTGGGTTTAAAATATTAATTCTTGGGTTTATAAATCCCTTGCGTTTTTAATATTGATCTCTTGGGTTTGTTGATCACTTAGGTTTATAATATTTATCCCTTGGGTTTAATAATTCTTTAGGTTTATAATATTAAACTTTTCAGTTTATGAGTGTCTCAAATTTGTAATATTAATAATTCCTTGGGTTTATAATTTAATCCCTTGGGTTCATACCATTAAAAATTCCTTGGGTTTATTAATCCCTTGAGTTTATATGTTCATTTTATATACATTCATTTTGTATTATTTGATAAGGTTTAATATTGTTCCCTTGGGTTAAATATTTTCCCATGCATTTATAATCTAGTCGGTTTCCCGTATTAATATTTATCTTCATGTTTATATTCCTTACATTTATCCCTTGGTTTTAATATTATTCCCTTGGGTTTATAATCCATCAAACTTTTAGTATTAATCCTTTTGGTTTATTATTCCCTTGGGTTTATTTGCCAATCCCTTGGGTTTATTAATCTAAGGGTTCTTATTCCTCAGGTATAATATTATACATAGGGTGTTTAATATTAATCCTTGGGTCTAGTATAAATCTCCTTGGTCAACCATGGTCCAACATCACATTGTGATAAATATTTCCTCAATATGAAAATAAGCCATTGTCCAACATCACATTGTGACAAAGATTGTCTCCATATGAAAATCAATCATGGTCAACCATGGTACAATATTGCACTATGACAAATATTGTCTTAATAAAAAATAGTATTCATATGGTTTATAATATTAACCTTACAGTTTAATATAAATCCCTTGGGTTTATAATCATGGTCAACCATGTTCCAATGTCACATTGTGACAAAGATTATCTCAATATGAAAATTAAGCATTGTCAACCATGGTCAACCATGGTCCAACGTCGCATTATGACAAAGATTGTTTCAATATGAAAATCAACAATGGCCAACCATGGGTCAATGTTGCATTGTGGCAAAGATTGTCTCAATATGAAAATCAACCATGGTAAACCATGGTCAACCATGTTTTTTTTATGGGTGGTTCACGGACACTAGGTGGATGCTATATCCATGGAAAAATCCAAGTAGATCAACCCGAAAGGATCTACCTGCCATCCAAACAAGCAGGGCCTAACCCTAAGGGTGTTGAGGAGATTTGACCCCATGACCTCCCAACAGGTGAGGTACTTAGTAACGAAAACCCGACCAACTGAGTTAAACCTTGGGGCTCATGGTCAACCATATTTATTTAAGGGTTTATAATATTTATCTTAGTGTTTATATACCTTGGGTTTATAATATTATCCCTTGGGTTTTTACTATTAATCCCTTTGGTTTATTATTCCCTTAGCTTTATAATATCAATCCATTGGGTTTATTAATTGAAGGGTTCTTATTCCTAAGGTTTACTATTATTCATAGGGTTTATAATATTAATCCTTTGATATAATATAAATCCTCTTGGTTTATAATCATGGTCAACCATGGTCCAATGTCAAATTGTGACGAATATTTTCTCAATATGTAAATCAACCATGGTCCAACATTGCATTATGACAAATATTTTATTCATATGAAAATTAGTCGTGGTAAATCATGGCACAACGTCACATTGTCACAAAGATTGTCTCAATATGAAAATCAACCATGGTCAACCATGATAATTCTAAGGTTTACAATCTTTATCCTATGGTTTAGATACCTTGGTTTTATAATATTAATCTCTTGGGTGTAATATTATTCCCTTGAGTTTATAATCCCTTGGGTTTTAGTATTAATCTCTTGGGTTTATAATTCCCATTAGTTTATAATATCAATCCATTGAGTTTATTAATCTAAAGGTTCATATTCGTAAGGTGTAATATTGTTCATAAAATAATATTAATAATTGGGTTTAATATAAATCTCTTGGGTTAAATTAATTAATAATAATTAATATAAATTAAAAAATAATATTCTATATTTTCTTAATAAATAAATAATAATTAATTAATTAATTATTAATTAAAAATAAATAATAATAACTCCATGTGGGTCATCTTATTTATGGCAGCTTATATTTTTCTTGGATCCCTCTCATCAAGAGGTGTAGGATTGATCTAAAGATCATCCGATTCTGATAAGTATTCATGGAGTTATGAATTTATTTGCGTTATAAGACAATTTGTCAAGGTCGGCCAGCAACCAAATAAACTCCACATGTGCTCAACATTTTAGTATAAATAGAGGTGGCCTTCAAGTCATTTCAACACACTTGGTATCTCTTCCTCTCTCTACTTGTCTTTGGGTTTTAGTAGGAGGAGAGATCCTAAGGAATAACGTTGCCCTGATCCAGAGGGTAGAAAGCTGAAACTGCCGGAAAAGCCAGAACAGCCAAAATAGATGGAAAAGCCGAAAAAGCCGGAAATTTCGAAAATCTAGAACTGCCAGAAAAGCCGGAAAAGTCGAAACTGTCGGAAAATCCAAAACTGCTAGAAAAGTCGGAAATGTTGGAAAAATCGGAACTGCTAGAAAAGCCAAAAAAGCCAGAACTGCCAGAAAAGCTAGAATAGTCAGAAAAGCTGGAATTCTGGAATTGTCGGAAAAGCTGAAAAAAGCCAGAAATGTTGCAAAAGCCGGAAATGCCGGAAAAGTTGGAAAATTTGGAACTGCTGGAAAAGCCGGAACTGCTGGAAAAGCCGGAAATGTCAGAAAAACCGGAACTGCCGGAAAAGCTGGAACTACCAGAAAAGCCAAAACTGCCAAAAAAACTGGAACTGACGGAAAAGACGGAATTGACGGAAAAGAAGGAACTACCGGAAAAGTCAGAACTACTGGAAATGCCAGAAAAGCCGGAAATGTCAGAACTTCCGGAAAATCTAGAAAAGCCAGAAAAGCCAGAAAAGCCGAAACTGCTGGAAAAGCCGAAACTATCGGGACTGCCAGAACTGCCAGGAACAACTGGAATTGCCAAAACTGTCAGGAACAACCATAACCGCTAGAACTGCTAGAACTATTGGGAACTACCGAAACAACCGAAGCATCTATCTTCAAAGGAGAGTAGCATGCAAGGGACGACTAACTAACATTGGGAAAATTGTATGGTACTTAGCAGAAAATACACCAAGCATGCAATGTTACAGCTAACATGCAAGGGACAACTAGCATGCAACAACAAGCATGCTAAGGACAATAAGCATGCTAGGGGAAACAAGCAAGCAAGGTGCAGCCAACACATAGGTCAGGATGGCAACATGGTGCAACAATGGCACATAATGCAATACAGTGATGGGTACAGTCATGATTAATGAAGCATGATGAGATGCAGCATAGTGATGATGGGTACAACATGGTGTAGTGCGGTGAGGTGCAACATGATGACGGAATGCAGCACAATGATAAGTGAAGGAGTCACCTTGGAGAATTAGTTGAAGCAACTGTCTTCAACTAATCTCATGTATCATCTTCTTAGAGATTATCTATGATCTTATCTAGATAAGTCAAAGTGTTGACTTCTGTTGTAAACATACTCTCTCTCTCTCTCTCTCTCTCTCTCTCTCTCTGCTAAGCTATTGAAGAACATATAAGAATAATTGATCAAGGGTTTCCCCTCATTGGGGTTTGTCCGTGGCTAGTGCCACATCTTGTGTCCTCTTGTCTTTTGCGATTTATGTTTATGTTCTATCTGCAGTTTACTTTAATGCTGATGTGATTGCTAATCTGGAAAAGATATGGAGCTAACTGTGAAAATTGAAATAAATTTCTCTAAGCATAGAACATACTTAAATTAACATGGTATCGGAGCTGAGGTGAAGATAATGCCCAAGCAAGAGTGAAAGAGAAATCACTGAAGACAGTTGGGAAAGGACAAAAGGATCAGTGGATTCCTCATCCCTCTTCAAATTCACCAAGGGTGAAGTCGAAGAAGAGAATATTATCAAAATGGCGCAGCGGAATATGGCCTACCTAAAGATCACTTGATTAGAAGAATGGATCTGAGGGTGGAAGGAAAGGCAGATAATTAGTTCAGCCATTATGCGAAGGAGTGTCCAAATGGTAGGGACACGTCACTTGATGATGATAACTATCATTCCAGGGACATCTTTAATGATCAAAGGAATGACAGGTAATGCAGGTCATCAAGGAAATGACCGACTCTTCATAGAAAGCAAGGAACCCCGGGTATGAAGAATCAAATGTTGTTTCTGATAAGATAAAGAAGCGTTATCTTTTATTGGTCCTCTCCTTTAGATTCTTTGGGAATCTGGTTTATAGATTATAGTGCTTCAAGGCACTTCATGGGATAGATGGGTGCACTCTCTAATTTGGTAGAGATGGAAATAATCATGGGATTATACTTGGAGCCGATTCCACCTATCTTGGAAAGGGTGTAGGGAATGTTAACTCTCAATTGAATAAGGGTAACTCGATTCATTTACAGAATCTCTTTTATGTACCTGATCGTAAGAAGAACCTGGTGTCCATCTCAGAAATGGAAGTCAAAGGTTTCAGGGTGGCATTCATTGATGGAAAGGTACGTGTTAAAAAATATAATTTTCAAAGATGATTTTTCTCATGGGTTTAGGGTTGGCAATTTGTATCAAGTTGTAGGATTGTCCATTGGGGATCATGTCAATTGACATATCACATCTATAACACTGGAGGTCTACCTATGGGGCCCTACCTGATGTGAGTCAAATGGTGATAGGGATGTCTGAATTCAAGTAGAGCATGAAGGTACATATCTGAGATGTACCAAAGGAAAATCTTATAAGGGGACCATTCCCCTCATGCAGCAGGTCCACAGGTTTGGAACAACCCGAGAAGTTTGAGATTCATGATCGGGAATGACCTCCATTGATCTGGGATCAATGAAACTGATCTGGGATCAGTATGAGTGGTTTGAGACACTCTCTTGTGACATTGATATGGGATCAATGAAACTGATGTAGAATTAGTGTGAGTGGTTTGAGACACTCTCTTGTGATATTGATCTGGGATCAATAAAACTGACTTCGGGTTAGTAATAGTGATGTGACACACTCTCTTTAGATGAAACTGACTCCGGGTCAGTAGAGAATGGTATGAGACATTCTCGATCAATTCTTCTTCTTCATGGTTCAACAGAGCAGAGAAAAGCAGAGCAGTGCAGAGCTCAGTAGATCAGAGTAGAGCAGAGCAAAGCAGAGCAGTGTAGGGCACTAATGGCAGAGATAGTACAGTCAGACATATGGATCAATGGATGGAGTTCTCCCTAGTTGAGAGGGAGTGTTAAAATTGGAAAATAGGGCCAAACTCCAAGTGGGTCATCTTATTTATGGTAGCTGATATTTTACTTGGATCCCTCTCATCGAGAGGTGTAGCATTGATCTAAAGATCATCTGATTCCGATAAGTATTCATGGAGTTATGAATTGATTTGCATTATAAGACAATTCGTCAAGGTCGGCCAGCAACCAAATAAACCCCACATGTGCTCAACATTTTTGTATAAATAGAGGTGGCCTTCAAGTCATTTCAACACACTTGGGATCTCTTCCTCTCTCTACTTGTCTTTGGGTTTTAGTAGGAGGAGAGATCCTAAGGAATAATGTTGCCCTGATCTAGAGGGCAGAAAGCCGGAACCGTCGGAAAAGTCGGAACAACTGGAAAAGCCAGAAAAGAAGGAACTATCAGAAAAGCTGGAAATTCTGGAAAAGCCGGAACTGCCAGAAAAGCTGGAAAATTCCAGAAAAGCCGAAACTGCCAAAAAAGCCGGAAAAGCTGGAACTGCCAAAAAAGCCAGAAATGTTAGAAAAACCAGAATTGCCAAAAAATCCAGAAGAACCAGAACTGCCGGAAAAGCCAGAGCAGTCAGAAAAGCTAGAAAAGCCGAAATTGCCAGAAAAGCCGGAAATGCTGGAAAAGGTGGAAATGTCGGAAAATCTGGAAAAAAAGGAACTGTTGGAAAAGCCGGAACTGCCGAAAAAGCCGGAAATGTCGGAAAAACTAGAACTGCCAGAAAAGCCGGAACTACCGGAAATGCCGAAACTGCTGGAAAAGCCAGAACTAACGGAAAAGACGGAACTACCGGAAAAGCCGGAAAAGCCAAAACTGCTGGAAATGCCGGAAAAGCCAGAAATGCTGGAACTACCGGAACTACCAGAAAAGCCAGAAAAGCCGAAAAATTCGGAACTGCCAGAAAAGCCAGAACTGCTGGAAAAGCTGGAACTACCGGGACTGTCGAGAAAAACCGGAACTGCTAGAATTGCTAAGAATAGCCGGAACTGCCAAAACTGCCGGGAACTGCCAAAATAGCCGAAGAGTATTTCTCCGAAGGAGAGCAACATGCAAGGGACATCTAACTAACATTGGGACAGTTGTATGGTAGCTAGCAACAAATACACCAAGCATACAATGTTATAGCTAGCATGCAAGGGACAAATAGGATGCAACAACAAGCATGCTAAGGACAACAAGCATGCTAGGGACAACAGCAAGCAAGGGACAACAAGCAAGCAAGGTGCAACCAAAACATAGGTCAAGATGGCAACATGGTGCAGAAATGGCACATAATGCAGTACAGTGACGAGTACAGTCATGATTAATGAAGCGTGATGAGATGCAACATAGTGATGATGGGTGCAACATGGTGCAACGCGGTGAGGTGCAACATGATGACGAAATGCAGCACAATGATAGGTGAAGGAGTCACCTTGGAGAATTAGTTGAAGCAGCATGTCTTCAACTGATCTCATGTATCATCTTCTAAGAGATGATCTATGCTCTTATCTAGATAAGTCAAAGTGTTGACTTCTGTTGTAAACGTACTCTCTCTCTCTCTCTCTCTACTGAACTATTGAAGAACATATATGAAGAATTGATCAAGGTTTCCCCACATTGGGGTTTGTCCTTAGCTAGTGCCATATCTTGTGCCCTCTTGTCTTCACTTGTCTTTTGCGATTTATGTTTATGTTCTATCTACAATTTACTTTAATGCTGATGTGATTGCTAATCTAGAAAAGATATGGAGCTAACTGTGAAAATTGAAATAAATGCTCAAGCAAAGAACATAACCTAAATTAACAAAAAATAATATTTATATATTTTTAATAAATAAAAATTTATTTATGGTAATTTTATATTAATATTTATTAAATAATAATGACATTAAATTCTATTAGCAATAAAAATAATAATGCTAATTAATAATAATAGTAATATTGTAAATAAATGTCTCTTGGATTAATCACATCATTAGGACTAGGTCAACATTTCAAACCAACTAATGTAGTTCATCTTCACGACAAGGTGAAAAAATCAATCGATCTTCAAGAATAAATGTCATAGATGCATGATTCCCTAGAGTTACTCGTTAGAAACTAGCTATTAGTGAATTAGTTAGTAAGGTAAATAAAATAATATTATAAATTGGTTGTTAGGAATTATTTATTCAACCAATTTATAATATTAGTTTGTTTACCTTAATAACTAATTCACTAACGACTAGTTTCCAACGACTAACTCTAGACAATGATGCACCCATGCTATTTATTCTTGAAGATCAATTTATTTTTTCACCTTGTCCTAAAGATGAACCACATTAATTGGTTCGAATCGTCGACCGAATCCTAATGATGTGATTAATCTGAAAGACATTTATTTACAATATGGATCACAAAAGCCTTAGATTGAACAATGGTAATATTAAATTAATAATAATAATAATAATAATAAATAAATAAATAATATTAATAATAATAACTATAATAACAAATAATTAGTAATACAATATATTATTTTAAAAAGATTATAATAATAATAGATAATTAGTAATAACCATAATTATTTTAAATAATTATAATAATAATGTATATACATTATAATTAACTATTAATATAGGTTAATAATAATAATAATAATAATAATATTTTTATTATAATAGTTATTTTTTAACATTTATATTATATATTTATCTATATGGAAGATTAATTTTATGATTAATATTTTACTTTATAATTAATAATTAATATAAATTAATAATAATTATTAATTATAATAATAATAAGATTTTTATGATTAATATTAGATTTATAACATTAATGTTTATTTGCATTTTTCAATCACATTTACTAATGTGATTGGGTTTGTAATATTAAGAATCTCTAGGGTTTATTAATTCCCTCGGTTTATAATATTAATAATCTTGTGGGTTTATCAATCCCTTAGGTTTAAAATATGAATCTCTTGGGTTTAAAATATTAATTCCCAGGTTTATAAATCACTTGTCTTTAATATTGATCCCTTGGGCTTGTTGATCGCTTAGTTATAATATTTATTCTTTGGGTTTACTAGCTCC
The DNA here is from genome assembly GCA_000404065.3 of Pinus taeda. Lineage (NCBI taxonomy): Eukaryota > Viridiplantae > Streptophyta > Pinopsida > Pinales > Pinaceae > Pinus > Pinus taeda. Next base: position 38,420 of record APFE031510421.1, read on the forward strand.
TTGGGTTTGTAATACTTAAATTTTTGGTTTATTAGTCCCTTGGGTTTATAATATTAATAATTCTTTGGGTTTATAATTTAATCCTTTGGGTTTATAATATTAATAATCTCTTGGGTTTATTAATCCCTTGAATTTAAAATATTAATTCCTAGGTTTTATTAATACCTTGGGTTTAAAATGTTAGTTGTTAGGATTTATTAATCCCATGTGTTTTTAATATTGATTCTTTGTTTTTTTATCTTTTAGGTTTATAATATTTATCCCTTGAGTTTACTAATTGATTGGGTTTATAATATTAAACCCTTGGGTTTATTACTTGCTTTGGTTTATAATATCTTTTTTGGTCAAATAAGAGTGGAGCCTTCTATTAATTGCGATAAATATTACATATGTTCCATGGAATTGCCAAAGGACCAACAAGGGTTAACCCTATGAAGAATAACCAACTACACAACCCGAAATAAACCCGAAACCCTCATCTAGAGGCTTATACTTTAAGTCACCTTCCATGATCCGCCCGATGGTCATTCACTGAGACCCTTAGTGATCCGACAGTTAATAAGGATTTCACTTCAAAGGTAAGCTCAACCTTTACCAGCTTTACGGATCCGATAGTGTAAATAGACAATCAAAGTGTAGAGCTTCGGGTCCGTTTTTGGACCTAGCCTCCTCCCATGTTGAAACCGGATGTCCTTTCGATCAAGATCTCGTGAGATCCGTGAGTCACGAACATTATCCTCTTGCCAACATGTGCCCCTTTTACCCAGTTCATGGACCTGATAATGATTGTGAGCCATTGGTTTATAAATGTTCGGGTCCGGTTTGAAACTTAGGCGCTGGACACTTTTAAAACTCGAAAACCACACGATTAAGCCCCTATTGATCTGACGACGCTCCGTGATATCGGAACAGAAACCTGCATGATCTTTACCACCTTTTCGGACCCGATGAAGATTATAAACCACTGATCTAAAAATTATCGGGTCTGCTTGAGTAGTTAACCTTCGATTACTTTTCCGCCCGATGGCCATGTTGAAAAATGTGCAACAAGAAACGTTAAATTTAGAATGTGCTAAAAATAGACTTGCTAAAAATAGCATGGCTAAAAATAGTAGTTTGGCTAGTGAAGTCATTGGCCACATTCGGTGAGAGGTGAAACTGCTAAAAATAGAAAGCTCTAAAAATATCATTTCTGGGTCGCTTCCTATTTATAGCAGTCCTTAGTCTATCTATAGGAAGTAAAATTAATTTTGGTCTTAACAGCAGTTGGAAATATTAATTAATTAATTTAGTTGAGTTAATTAGTTAACGATATTCAAATTTGAAGTCTTTGTGAGCATGCACATGAGTTGTCCCACTGATTAAGGAATTTATCCTTAATTTCCTCCACTGATTGAGGGAATAAGTATGAGTTCTATAATGAGAGAATCATTTGACTTAGTTCTAACTAGTCAAGTCCAGTTAGATTATTTTAACAAGTTGTTAAAATAATAAAATATAGTTTGTTAATGCTTGCATGCATGTGACAACTATTACTTTAGATAACTGAGAATTCACCCATGGATAACTGTTGCATGTCAGTTTTGCCAGAGACCAAGTTGAGATCAGATGTGGGACAGTGTACTATCAGATGCTTTACTATTTCTAGTAAGTAGTTTTTGCATGGTTGAGGAACTAGTGTCCTCAAGGATTGTGTAGTTGGACCATTGGTTTACTTGGTATGTCTGGAATTAATTGCATATGCTTTTGTTATTATTTCCTAAGCAAACTGCGCAAGGAAATAGGGATTGGACCATAGGTAAAGCCTTTATATATAGGGCTTGGTTGGTTCATGAGACATATCTTTATATCTTCATAATTCATTGAGAACTGGATAGCTTGAGAGTTGATTCTTTTTGTATTGTGAAGAGGATTTCCACTTGATTGATAATACATGGTTGGGGTTTTATGTTGGTGCTTTCCCCTGGATATATCTTGTGTTATGTGTGATTATTTATGTTGATAAGTTATGCATGTTTCTACTTGATGTTGCTCATGAATTCGATTATGCTTCCGCTTAATGTTTTGTAGAATTAGAACAAGTATTATTCTTTAGGACATTGCATATATCAGTTTGTTCTATAGGTGAAATTTCTACATGGTATCAGAGCATAGGTGTTCAAGCATGAACAATATACTAGCAGGAGGAATTTGAAGTTTCTTATTCTTGATATAGATCTCAAGTTCTTATCACATCTATTTCATCGATGGCGTTCAATGGTTTGAGGCTTGAGTATGCCCTTGATGGAAGCTCAAACTATATAGCTTAGAAGGATCGCATGGAGGCAGTTTTGGAAGATAATAGCCTTAAGGATCTCATTGATCAAGAAATTCCTAAGCCTACTAACAAAACTGAGCAGGTGGAATGGAGGAAGTGTGTGGCTAGAGCTAGGAGAATTCTCTTGGAGGGAGTGCGAGATCACATTGTCTCAAGCCTCCATGGGAAGGAGACTCCACATGCAATGTGGAAAACATTAAAAGATTTATATCAGAATAGCAGTGATCAGGGATGAGACGATCTCTATGTATTTGACCAAGCTCATCACATGCAGGGATGAGCTTGAAAGTGTAGGGGTCGTGACATCGGATGAGGATATGGTGAATCTAGCACTCCTTGGCCTTCCTAAGAGTTGGCATAACTACCAGGACTCAGTGAATGGAAGGGAGAAACTGCCAGATTGGGAACGACTATGGTCGGATTTGATGCGAGAAGAGATCAGACAGAGCACCAGAGACAGTTCTTCATCCATGCATGATGAGGAGAACTATGCCTTAGCGAGTAAGGCGAAGAGGGGGAAGGGGAAGGTTTCTCTTTCCGAATCCAGTTCTTCCAATGATGGGAAGAAGGTTGAAAAATAAAAAGTGTGATGCGTTCGTTGCCATGAGGTGGGCCATTATGCTGCAAATTGTCCACGGAGGAAATCCAAGAAGGGATCCGGGGAAGGATCTGAAGGTGAGGCACTTGCTTCACAGTTTGCATTGGATTTCACACTCTTCGCATGCATGGTTTCATCCATGGTGGGAAGTGGTTGGTTTCTTGACAGTGGAGCTTCTTTCCACATGACTAGTGACAAGAGTTTGTTCAGTACTTTGGAGGAGAAAGATCTCCAGATACTCATAGCGATGGGTAACGATGGTTTTTCAGAGGGAGCATGGATCTCACCTTACCTTGACCGATGTCAAGTATGTGACTGAAGAGAAACTTGGTGTCGATCGCAATGCTAGAAGACAGAGGCTATGATGTAGTCTTCAGTAAGGGAAAGGTTTTCCTTAGACACATCATAACTAGACGGGTGAAGCAGATTGGTTCACGGGTCAAGAACCTATATGCTCTTGAGGTTCAAGATGCATGCAAAGCCTTGAGTAGCAAGGCAACTGATGGAGACTTGGTGGTTCAGAGGGAGGGTATATTACCTCTCAAAATGCAGAGCCAGAAGAAGTCTCAGACGATTGTGGAGGAGCCACGATTGGTTCAACAACTTCAGGAGGTTATGGAGCAACTACAATAGGGGAAGCTAAGTGGAGATTGAGTAGAGACATCTACTCATGCAGAGACCTCCAATAGGGGGAAACATCAAGCTAAGTGGGTTGAGGGATCACATGCAGCCATACCTCTAGGTAGGAGGTGGGGCGATATGGAGTGATCGTCCCAAGGAGGAGGGGCAGGATCCTTGAGGTACCCAACCTCATGGATGAGACCTTGCTACAGGAGCCATGATGTGGAGTAGCAAGAACTAACTGATTGGGTAGATACAGATGTGGATGGAGCGGTAGAGAGAGCAACATTGCAGGGAATCCTGGGGCAGCGCATAGCTAGTAGGCTGCAGCAATGCGAGAGGCACAAGTGTTTTGCACAGTGCTAGGTGGCACAGAGAGGTGTGCAATGGTGAGAGATGCATGGAGATGTTGCAGTAGCGTAGATGTCAGAGAGGGAGCACTTGTTAGCAGCAGGTAGAGCTTTAGCATCAGATTATGTTCCTAGCCCAACAGAGTGGTCAGTTGGGAGTGTTTTTTTTCCAAGTGTTGTTGGAGCAAGTGGACTGGGTAGATGTGTTGCATGCAGAACATTCCAGAGTTACAGAATTAGGTTCGAGAGACAACCTTTCTTGTTGAGAGGGAGTGTTGAAAAATATGCAACAAGAAATGTTAAATTTAGAATGTGCTAAAAATAGACCTGCTAAAAATAACATGTCTAAAAATAACAGTTTGGCCAGTGAGGTCATTGGCCACATTGGGTGAGAGCTGAAACTACTAAAAATAGAAAGTTCTAAAAATAACAATTCTGGGTCCCTTCCTATTTATAGCAGTCCTTAGTCTATATGTAGGAAGTAAAATTAATTTTGGTCTTAACAACAGTTGGAAATATTAATTAATTAATTCAGTTGAGTTAATTAGTTAAGGAAATTCGAATTTGAAGTCTTTGTGAGCATGCACATGAGTTGTCCCACTAATTAAGGAATTTATCCTTAATTTCCTCTACTGATTGAGGGAATAAGTATGAGTTCTATAATGAGAGAATCAGTTGACTTAGTTCTAACTAGTCAAGTCCAGTTAGATTATTTTAACAAGTTGTTAAAATAATAAAATATAGTTTGTTAATGCTTGCATGCATGTGACAACTATTATTTTAGATAACTAAGAATTCACTCATGGACAACTGTTGCATGTTAGTTCTGTCAGAGACCCAGTTGAGATCAAATGTGGGATAGTGTACTATCGGATGCTTGACTATTTCTAGTAAGTAGTTTTTGCATAGTTGAGGAACTAGTGTCCTCAAGGATTGCGTTGTTGGACCATTGGTTAACTTGGTATGTTTGGAATTAATTGCATATGCTTTTGCTATTATTTCCTAAGCAAACTGCACAAGGAAATAGGGATTGGACCATAAGTAAAGCCTTTATATACAGGGCTTGGTTGGTTCATGAGACATATCTTCATATCTTCATAGTTCATTGAGAACTAGATAGCTTGAGAGCTGATTCTTTTTATATTGTGAAGAGGATTTCCACTTGATTGATAATACATGGTTGGGGTTTTATGCTGGTGCTTTCCCTT
>APFE031510421.1:43533-53971 GCA_000404065.3 Pinus taeda
TTTTGTAGAAGTAGAACAAGTATTATGCTTTAGGACATTGCATATATCGATTTGTTCTACAGGTGAAATTTCTACAGGCCATTTGATGACAAAGGCTGTCAAGGTCCGTGGTTGGCGACCTTTTAAGAGGTCTGTTGTTTACCAAATGCCTCTCCCCTGTAGAAAGCTCTATTTTAAGCATAATATATATATATATATATATATTATTATATAATAATATTATATATATATATATATATATATATTATATATATATATATTATATCTAATATAATATATATATTATATATATATATATATATATGATATATATATTATATATATTCCTTTCTTTTGTTTGGGGGATTGACGATTAAGAATGACTTACGCTTCTGCTTGCTCCTGCTTCCACTTGTCTTCCTTCTTGTCCATTCCTAATAGTTTGGAAGTTTTCCATTTCTTTGGCTTCTTGCCTTTGACAATCCTCACGCAATTTCCTCGAGGCTGTCGAATCCCAAGCATACTTGCTATAGATTTCCTTGCAAGCCACTCCTTCATTCGCCAAACGATCCACTAGCATATTGGATTTCCTTTGCACATGAACGAAGTTGGCTGTTCTTAGAGTTTGTAGGTGGGAGTGGATGTGCTGAAAGACCTGCAAAAGCCGTCAATGTTTTGAGACCTTTCCCGGTGCTTTTCCATTACAGATCTTCTTGGTCGCATTAATAACCAATTCAGAGTCTCCTTCAATGATGGCATTATGTGAATTTGACTTGATTAGTATTTCCAGGCACTGCTCTAAGGTCATGAGCTCTGCCATGTTATTAGTGGTAGTCCCCAAATGACTATGAAAGATGTCCTTTATGCACCCCTACTCATCTCTGATGACCCCTCCAAAACTGACCATCCCTGGGTTACCTTTAGATGCACCATCTATGTTAATTTTCAAGAAACCATGAGGAGGAGGTTGCCGAAAGCCTTTACCAGCATTTGTCTGGCTCAAATCCTTGTATATGCTCTGGGGAACTAGTGACTGTTGACCCAACTATAGTAGTATATGAGTGTCCTGGGCCAGATTCAGGTTCTCCAGAGGTTTCCTTAACATGGCACCAAAAGTGTCTTTGAGTTGTCTTAATATTTGTGCAATAGTGTTCTGGGTTGAGCCAGTTTTGTTCTTGAAAATCCTTCCATCGCGTTCTTTCCAGACATCCTAGATTAGGAAGCCTGGAACCAGAGTCCAAGATTTGTTGATGATCTCATTTCCTGAGAAGTCTTTTCTCCAATTCTTCAAAGTGTTGGTAATACTGAGGCCATCCCTGTCAGTTTGCCTGAAGACTGAGGCCGCCCAGTCCCACAAGGTAGAGGTGAATGGGCAGAGGTTGAGTAAGTGTTCCATCATCTCCTCTTGTGATCCACATAGATAACATTTGGATGGGCCAACAAAACCTCTCTTCAGAATATTTTCACAGGTTAGAATTTTCTTTTGTTGAATCAACCACATAAACAACTTTATTTTCATCCAATGCGGGTGCTGCCAAAGGTCCTTCCATACCTTATCAGGGTTTTGATAATCCAACCCTAGGGCTATTCGTTTGGCTTCTTTGAGGTTGAAGTTACCTTCTGTGTTTCTTCCCCATGTTAGTTGGTCAGGCGAGAATGATACCAAAATCTTCCTCTGTTCCAAGTCCATAGCCAGAGAGTCTACCTGAGCTTTTAAAGGGCTCCCTTCCTTGTAGCCTAGATCCTTCCATATTCTTTATTTTCCATTGTTCCTTGCCTAGTTCCAGAAGTCACTTACCATGCATAAACCTTTGCTGTCAGTGTCATTCTTGAGAGCTGTTAGTTCTTCCCTAAACAAGTTTGGTTCTTGCTGCTAGTTGTCCTCCTAGAATCTTGCCAGGTTCCCAGCTTAGATCTCCCAGAAGCTGTGCTGCTGGACAATGCCTCTATTTTCCCAAGCAAGATTCCAGATGTGGGAGCCCTTGATAAGCCTAGACATTTGGATATGATCCTTCTCCTGCCAATTATTTGCATGTTTCTGTTTCCAAAGCTTGGCCCATGAGGTTGCTGATTCCTTAAGCCACCTCCACCAAAACTTTGCATTCGAAACTTTGTTGAGGGTTTCAGGGTCATGAAGCCCCAAACCTCCATGGGCCTTAGGTTTGCAGAGCTTATCTCAGGCTACCAAAGCCCATTTATTTTTCTCTTCCCCTTTTCCCCAAATATTATCTCTTTGAATGTTCCTGATCTATTGCAAAACTCCTTTAGGAGCAAGAAGAGCTAACATCATGAATATGGGTATGGCCTGCAGGATAGCTTTTGTGAGCACAAGGTGCCCTGCTAAATTCAAAGATCAGCATGTCCATTTCCTGACCCTATCCTGAAGTTTGTTTATGACCGACTCCCACACTCCTCTGCTTAGAGGTTTGTCTGTAAGGGGCATTCCAAGGTATTTGGAGGGTAACTGATCCTTTTGGAACCCTATAATTATGGTAAGGTTTCTCTGAATAGCAATGTCAGTGTTAAAAAAGAAATCTTTTGATTTGTCAAGGCTTACCTCTGTACCAGCGGCCATAGAAAAGTCATTCATGATTTGTTTAAAAGCTCTGGATTCCTTGACCATGGGAATGCCCTGCAGCATAGTGTCATCCACGAATTGTTGGTGAGTTGAAGCATCTCCATCTATGGTGAGTTTAAAACCTTGGATTCTTTCCTCAGCACTTGCCATTTTTATTGCTCTACCTAGCCCTTCCATCATGAGCACAAAGAGGAAGAGGGAGAGTGGATCTCCTTGTCTGAGACCCCTGGAAGTCATGAAGGTTTTTGAGGGTGAGCCATTAAGCAAGATTGAAAAACTGGCCATGGATACAAGGGCCATAACCCATCTGATCCAACTATGGTCAAAACCATAGGCTTTCAGCACTGCCCTGATGTAAGACCAACTTAGCTTGTCATAAGCTTTCGCTAGGTCAAGCTGTATGATCATACCAGCTTACTTGTTGCTCTGAAGAGAGTGTACAATCTCATGAGCTTGTATGATGTTGTTGAGGATCTATCTTCCTTCCACATAACTAGTTTGCTCCTCTGAGACAAGATCTGGAAGAAGGGGTTTGAGTCTGTTAGCGATCACTTTGGAAATAATTTTGTATAGCACATTACATAAAGCCATGGGTCTGAATTTTTCTGGTGTTATAGCTTTTTCCTGCTTTGGAATAAAAGTTATGAAAGAGGCATTGAGAGCCTTCAAGACCAATCTGTATCTTCTTGAGTCTTCCACTGCATCCAGGATGTCTTGTTTGACTGTTTTCCAACATGCTATGAAGAAGTCAACATTGAAACCATCCGGGCCAGGAGATTTCCCATTTTGCATCTGATTGATCACTTCACTAACCTCATCTTCAAACACTGGCCTATTGAGATTATGACTGTCTTCCCTTGTTACAAGCTTGAGGATGTGCCTTGTGAATTTTTTGATGAAATGTGACCTGTCTAAGAGAGGCTCTTCTGCAATGCTAAGGAAGTGTTTTACTAAGACAAATTCCTTTTCTTTGTGGGTGACAAGCTCTTTCCCTTAAGAACTCTGAGTTTTGAAATTCTGTTATGTGACCTATGACTCAAAGTTGATTTATGAAAAAAATTTGTGTTTCTATCCCCTTCTCTAATCCACTATACTCTCGCTTTCTGTCTCCAGAAAGTCTCCTCTTGTCTGCACCTATCATCCCATTCCTTCTGAAGAGAATCAACTTGATTTTTCCTTTCCTCGGTAAAACCATCTATGATCATGATCTGATTAATCCCCTGAAGTTTCTGTTCAACTTCTCTTTTGGCTTTGAAAATGTTGCCAAACTATTTTTTGTTCCAAACTTTGAGTCTAGCTTTGATGTGTTTAAGTCTTTGCTGCAGAGTGAACATTTTAGTGCCTTGAAAGGGAAAATATTCCCTCCACCATTTATCAATATTGTTGGTGAAGTCAGGGTGAAAGAGCCAGACATTTTCAAACCTGAAAGGTCTGTTCCTCGGTGTACCCATGAAAGTGGCTTCAAGATGGACAGACCAATGGCCCGAGCCTCCAAAAGGAAGAATTAAAGCTGACATGTTAGGGCCTGTGAGAAAGAGGTACTCTGAGATTATGAATCTATCTAGTTTAAAGGAAACCTGAGAAGCCCCTCCTCTCTTGTTGTTCCAAGTGAAAGTGCCATTTATTGTTTCAACATCCATTAATCTCATGTTAGTTACGAAGTTATAAAAGGCAATGGAGTCTCTGCCTAGTGTTCTGGTACCACCATTTTTCTCTGTAAGAGATATGATCATATTGAAATCCCATGCCAGAGTCCAGGGCATATCCGGATATCTCTCTCTTAGCTCCTCAAGGGAAGTGAGAAGCTTGAGTTTGTCTTCTAGTTTTTGAGGACCATAGACATTTGTAATTATGTAAATCTTCCTATCAGCCAAAGGTTGTATTACCAATTAGAGATAGTTCCTCGACGCTTCCACATCCAGGATTCCAAGTTTTTGGGGATCCCAAAGTGTAAGAATCCCTCCTGGCGAGTTATTTGCCTTAACCTCTAGATACTCATACTTGCTTAACCATTTTCTATGTATTTCTCTGATTTTATCCATTGAGCATTTTGTTTCCTGAATAAAAACCATATCTAGTTTTTTCTTCTTTTATTCTACTGCTGAGATTTCTTTGTTTTCTTTTACTTCCTAGGCCCCTAATGTTCCAGGTTGTAAGATCCATTAAGAAATGTTTGTAAAAGAATAACGGGTGAAAGCTTTCATCTTACCTGAGTTGATCACGAGTTTTCCACATTCTGTTAGCAGTTCATTCTGTCTTTTCCTACTCGGGTGCTTGGAAGAGTGCCCCGGTGTTTCCTCCATTGTCTTCATCCCTCTATTTTCCTGGTTGTCATGATTTCTTTTGACTCCAGAACCCTTCGATTGGGATCTCCATAGGAAGAGCTGTTGAACCCTGTTAAACTCCTCTTTTGGCAGGGAGTCAACTCCTTTGGCAATACCCTGCTCCAGAAACTTTTCTAGATCTAAGTTCTCCTTCTCAAGAATCTCCTGTAGTTCTTGGTCCTCCATTCCTGCCTCACTTGGGGTCATCTCATAGTCCCTACTGAGCTCCACAATGCTCGGTAGATCATCTTGTTGCTGACTATTCTCTGGTATGTCCTCCATGCTAGTATCCCTATCCTTCTCATTAGTTTTAGTCTCCGATTTCTGGTTTGCCCCGTTGATTCCAACTTCTTCTTCTAACATTTTGAAACTATTATGGCTCAGTTGCTTGTCCTTGTTGATTTTCTTTTGGTGTCGCTTTCCTCCTTTCCCCTTTCGCCCCACCTTAATGAAACCCTCGGGATCTTTGATTGTATTGGTTTTTTGTTTCTTTCCAATTTATTTAATGGGCATTCTCTGTATAAGTGCCCGTGTTCATGGCACTTATGACACCGAAATGGGACATGCTCATAGTCCACCGCCTGCACCCATTGTTCATCATAAACTTCTAGAATGATCTCATACAGGAGTGCCCCAGGTAAGTCCATTTCCAAACAAATCTGGGCGAAGGAAGTGTATTTTCCTCTTAATGTTGCATCTAATGTCTTTATAAAATGCCCAAGTTTTTTGTCGATAGACTTTAGAGACTCCGACAACCAATAATTAAAAGGAAGGGAGTATAGTCTTATCCATACCGGTACTGAAGTGAACATTTCTCATTCTGGGACAAAATTCATCACCCATGGTCACATGTAAAGGCCTGCCGCAGCGTAAAAATAAGGTCCTCCTTCGAACACTCTGTCTTTATCTTCTAAGCTCATGAACACCACCGTAAAGAAGCCCTTGGACCCAAGGTGAAGGTTTATTGCCCCCTTATGTTTCCAGTGGTTCCTTATCCATGCATGTAAAGCCTTCTCCGTCGGCCAAATCCCCATAAATTTTCATATGATTGCATGTTCCGCCATATGATCTCTATGCACCCGTAGCGTTGCGTCACTTAAAACGACCCAAGGAGTAATGGTCAACTTGGGTTTGCAGACCCCTGTCGCCTTCAAAGGTGCAGTTTTCTGGCTGCTGCCCTATTTCCTTTTCTCCCTGCTATCTTCCTCATGATTTTCTCTTTGTTCGTGAGGTTTGATATTTCCTGTGTTAGTGTTCTCAGTTATCACCTCTGTTGGTTTCTTGAAGCTGTGCAGATCCATTCCCTTGCTTCTGTTCACAACTATTTGACTATAGGAGGGAGCAGAACTCCCTCCTCCACGATCTGCCATGGTTACCAGCACCAAACCCTAACTCAAAGCCCAGTTCAGATTGCAGAGCTCCGAAATCCAGGGAAAATCACCTTTTTCGCAATTCACTTTGATTTATAATATCAATAATTCCTTGGATTTGTAATTTAATCCCCCAATTTATTAATTGTTGGGTTTAAATATTAACTGCTAAGAGTTATTAATACCTTGAGATCAATATTTAAAACAAAAAAGATGAGTAAACCCTAACAAATATTAATATATGGATTTAAACCCTAAAATTTAAATTTATAATATATATTATTTACATTAATTATATATCTATCTATATATATATATATATATTATTTTTTTTTTCATAATACTATAATATATTTTAATATTAATATATAGTCTATATATATTAATATTATTAATATACTCATAAATATATAAAATATATTCACAATTATATTAATAAATATATAATAATAATATAATTAAACGTTATTGTTATTATTATGTTTAATTGTGTATTATTTATAGTTTTAAATATAGTTATTAATATATTAGGCAAATTTATGTAATTACTAATATTATATTAATATACAAATAATGTTAATTATAATAAGTATAATTATATAAATAAATAAATAATATGGCTATTATTATTTATAAAGTTATTAATAATAATAATAATTATTATTATCCAATTTTAAGGTGATGGACAAACCAGACACCAAATTGGTGTATGAGACTCCCTTGTTTATGGGACAAGAGACCCAACAATTTGACTACTAAGTCTAAGAAGGCATACATACTCTACCCCCTTCCCTTTTTGAACCTGTAACCTCTTAGAAAGAAACACAACTCTTAATGAGAAAGAGTTAGCTTTTAATAAAATACACCTAACAATTATTAATGAGGTGGGTGGTGGACATATGCCTATCGGCATATATCAACCACATTGGTAACTATAATTGTGTTAATATGGTTTGAATTTAATTAATAAAAAATATATAAATTAAATATTTATTTATATGCTTTGAGTTTATTTATTAAAAATATGTACATTTAAAAAAAATTGATTACTAAATTTAATTTTTAATATTTTTTATTTCTTTAAACAATTTTGAAACAAAGATAAATCACATATATTCAATTTAATGCTAAAACTTTACTTTCACATCACCAATTATATGAAAATCTTATGATAGGTAAACTATTACCTCTTCATTTTATAAAGTAAAAAATTTAATTTCCATGAATTATTAATTAGATGAAAGAAATTTAAATAGCTAAAGTAAGTGATTGGCAATTAGAAATATTCAAAGCTCGTCAATAATTGAATTCATAAAATCCACTGTAAATAGAATTTTGGTTAGTAAACCTTTGTGTGGTAAGTTGCAAAAATAATAAAATGATTATACCAATAATATCATGAAATACATAATTTTCTTTTATTTATAAATCATAATCGTCATATTTAACTGATAAAATTGAAAATAAAATCAAATGGAAAATCTACTTGACTTTTCAACATCTTTCTACACACCTACTTTGTAATAAAAACATTACACATTACTTTTTCTTCATCTCTAGCTTCCCTCTTTCCATTTCTCTATATTTTTATTCTTATTAGTTTCACCACTGTTATTCTATTTTTTCACTAAATTATTGTATTCTTTTATTTTATGTTAATATATATTTAATCTATTTATTTATTTATTATATTAATATATTTCAATTTTTTATAATTTTTTGGACTAACATATTAGTATATCATTCATTCATATATATATACTAAAAATAATAAAAAACCATTAATAACTTAGGGTGGCTCATAGAGCCATCTTTTCCATGGAGAGACGGGCACCAAGCCATTCACAAATCCAATAAAGGGTCCGAGTTCTTACCATAAAGGTCCATGGGGTTGTATCACTCAAAAAGCAAAATTTCATTACTTCCCTCTTTTCTTCTCCAACAGTTTCTGTGGTGGTGGATGGTCATTGCAGTGCTCCATGGGTATGTGGTGGTGGATGGTCATCGCAGTACTCCACGGTTAAATGAGAAAAGGTAATGAAGATGAAGTCGTTTATAGGGGAGGGATTGTTTAGACGGTTAAAATTGGTTGAAATTAGGGTAAAAATTTAAATTTTTTTTAGAGATGCAGTGTTTAAATCATGTTTTTGATGGTGGAAATGGATTAAGTACCTTCAAAAACGTCTAGAACCCTTAAAATTATGAATTTTGACAACTTTTACTTGGATTTACAAAAATCCCTGCCAAATTTTTTTTGACAACTTTTACTTAAATTTACAAAATCCCTGCCAAATTTTTTCAAAATATAATTGAACCTCCATAACTTTCAAAATAAAAAACATAATTTTTAGACCGCTCCAATAAACAACAAATAAATCTTATACTATCGAGCTGTATTGAGCCGCGACTATATACGCTCTCCATTCCATTTTGGCCTTGGCAAAATAGAAAAGTAGACATATACAGCATTAAAGCTCAATAGTATGAGATTTATTTGTTACCACTGCAATTGGATTATTGGCGGGTACTTATTTCTCCACCGCAACCTGCCACCAACATAATTTCAAAAGTCAAAGACGTGCTTCACTTGAAAGATTGATGCGATAAAAGTTTTATCGAGTTGAGAAACACGCTTTATGGTTTAACGAAAAATATTAATACGATAAAAGTTTTATTGAGCTAAGAAACACGCTTTATGGTTTAGCTTCGCCTTTTACAGTGGCAATGATTAGCTCTATTTAAAAAAGAAAAATTGGAATAGTTTATTTTTAACAGTTCGCTTTTATTCTTAATTTTTTTTCATGAAATTCGAGAATTATCTTTTATACAAATTAATTGATCAAATTACAAATATGGTTGAATTTGACCTTTGTATCTATATATACTTTTAGGTGTATATATTTGAGTGTATAATTGTAATGGTCGTTTTTAGGTGTATGTATTTAAGTGTATAATTGTAATGGTCGTTTTTTTTTTTTTTTTAATATAGAATGATTAAATGGTTGAATAATTGGTACAATAGAATGTTATTTTTTCTAATTGGTACAATAGAATGTTATTGTTTTTCAATGTGGTTTGAAATTTTATACAGAGATATTTTTTGCTTTTATAATAAGATAAGGAATAAGGAATAGGATTTTAGTTTTCAAAGTCTATTTGGTTATGAAATATGGATATAAAATGAATATTTTATATTTTATAATTTAACTATATTTTATCATAACCCTCGTAAGTATGTTACGTCTCCATAAAATTATAATTAATAAATAATTAAATATTAGACCCCAAACAAAAGTAAAAATACTATAGAAAAAAATACAACACCAAAGAATAAAAAATCGACTTTTAATATTTTTTTTATTAAATTTTTATAAAATGAATCTTTAAAAGGAAAAACCATATCATATGGTATATTTAATTTTTAATGACATAATATTTCCACATCAAAGTTGTAATTTTGAAATATAATTTTGTTATCATGCCATGTAAAAAATCATCTAATATTAATATTAAAAGATTAATATTAATACCAACTTAGATCCATCTTAACCCTCGATGGATCTAGGATCAAATCTCTTGAGATACAAACTTCTTTTTCTATAAAAAGAGATATAATCCCTTTTACTTTATAGATCTAGAGTTAAGATGAATCTAGATTAATTTTATAATTTAGATTATTTATTTAAATGCAAAAATTTATTCAATAGTTTAAAATACCTATCCACTTATCAAAATCAAAGAGTTTACAATAGAAGTAAAAATGTAGAGAGTGGATGGTCTTTAGCCTTTGAATACATTAAAGTGAATTTGCCTAGAAACTCAATGACATAAGAACAACTATGGGTAATGGTCTATATTCTTTGAATTCAAGTGAAACCTAATGATTGAGATTGTGGAACTTAACAAGTTACATAGTAGCCAATACATGTAGTTTAGTTTAAAGATAGCTAAATTAAAATAAAAAAATTATGATGATTTGGCAAAACCGAAGACTATAAACAACAACTAGTAAAAGAAAAAAAGGTAAAAACTGAAAACATGAGATTAAAGAAAAAAATTATAAAGAGTCAAAATCTACAATAATGTGATATATTTTTTTAAGAATAAAAATAAATATTGGCATTTGAGATTTTCACTTGTAACATTATATATATATAATGAAAGAGAAGTAGAAACAATGTTTGTAA
>APFE031510432.1:0-16199 GCA_000404065.3 Pinus taeda
AACAAAAGGAAACATGAAAAAGGCATCCCTAGATTTGAGGAATCTATTTTTAGCAATTGGAGGTTACATGCGTAGATCATTTTAGAAACCTCTCGCCAAGTGTCACTTTTTCCTAGATTTGTGGCATGCGCATCATAATCTCGATCTTATCAAAAGTTATGAACTAGACACTGCAGAGCTCATTCCTCACATCAATCTTACATCTCTGACATCCCACATTGCATCCAGGAGTCTTTGGCACTTTCAGTTTAGTTGTTTCAGGGTAAGTCTTCTTCTCATGTTTTGTGCTACATTTCTATCCCTTTTTGTGTTTCACTTTGTGTAAGTGTTGTCTTATTGATTTCAATGAGTGCTTGTTGTCTTTTTAATGTATGCTATCTTGTGAAAGCACCGTTTCAATTTTCGTTCGCATCTCACTATTGCCACATGCATGACACTGTTTTTTAACCGATGTTCGTCGTTGCAGCGACTTGCTTCACACACATGTATGTTTTCTTGTTTTTTGAATCATGCACTTACTATTTGCATGCATGACCATTCACGCTTGTTTATGCTCAGTTTCACCATCTATTCAAACTTCTCATGTTTTCAGTCGCCCTTCGATAGGTCTAGGCTACCTTGGCCCAAACCTTGTCTTGCCTTGCTAGCATTGTGCATTTCTAGAAGTGAAGGCTTCACCTTCCCTCCAAAAATGGTGCAAATATGGCCCAACAGTAACCTCTAGGCTTGCATTGCGCAATTCTAGGAGGTAGTGCCTTGTTGGCTCCAGAAACTCCGCAATGCAGTTTTTTTGGTTTGCATGTCACTACTGACTGAAATTGCGCATTGTGTAGTTTCAGTCCTTAGCAGATCAGGTTGGACTGTGCATGTGTAGTTCTAGTAGTTAGTCAGCCTCCTGGTAGCCTGAAATGTGTCTTACGTAGTTTCGACAACGAGTCTCCCAGCCTCCAAGTGAAAATTGCACAATCTTCACAAACAGTCACACAGGTATGTTGCATGTCAGTCGTCCAGTTTGTTTTGGTTTTCAACTGAAAAATTGATTGTCATGAGTGTTGCTATGTCTCCAGGTACCACAGGCGTTTGTCTGCCTTTCAACAGCACAGGTACAATGTCTTCCATGAGAGTAGATTCAAAATATTGTTGAGAGCGCAACTGGGGATGCATTCGATCAAGTATCTATGAACGTGCCTATCTATGAAGACATCAAGTTGTTCATAGACAAGGATATTAAGATGAAATGGCAGCGATATCATAACAAGCAGCACCATCAGTAGCAGAAGAAGGTAGCATACCTATGCGTGACAAATGCAAGTGAAAGGTTATTGACAACGCAGAGGTAGAGCAAAGTTGCAAGTTCAAGCATATCCACTTGCGATGAAAGAAAATTTGGAGATTGAGGCTATGAGGTGACAACGTGATAGGAGGATCTCGCGAAGGTGGAGAGAGAAACAAAGAAGGAGTTGCAGGTGCTGTAGCAGCAACTCAAGGAAGAACAAGAGCTACACAGATGAGAGAAGGAGTTGCAACAACAACAGGTACAACAAGAGGCGCAACATGCACAAACTGATGAAACTGCACCCATATAGGTTATGGACCCAACCCATCAACTGGCATAGAGCAGACAAGGTAAGCAGTGTTGTCAATCTCATGCAAGGGTGTTCAGGAGCATGGATGTCATTATGCGTATGTACGCGATCCAACCCATTGGTACACTCACCGAGGTGAAGACAAGAACCAAGTCCGACTAGAGCTAAATGTGTATTTCAACAAGTTGATGCACATAGTCACCAACACACACTTGAAAATCAAGGTATGCATTAGTATGTTGTTGGTCCAGATACACTCCAGACGATTATGCGTGTGTTATCAGACTAGTTGGACAAAGGAGCCATATCAGCGTACCCAGATGCAATAGAGGCAAGAGTTCGCTTTCAGCAGGATGTCACCATTGAGCACGTAGACACCATCATGGATGACCAAGCTTAACATTAGTTCACCATCATCGATCATCACGAGGATGTCAAAGAGTTAGTCTTCCCACAAATGTCTGAGTCTTAGTGATAGCTTGCATAGCTTGCTCAAGCCTATTTTGTCTCACATGGGTACATGTGCAGATTGTATGTAACATCTTGTAAAGTGAAAGTCCAAGTGTCGATAATTGAATGTAACAATCATGTAGTAGGTTAAGAGTCATGAGGGTAGGTGAAAAGTCATAAAGGAGAATGTCAAGGGTCACCCCACCCTTTGTTATTTATAGAACCTCATAACTCATTGTACAGGATTTTGGGCAACCAAGCTTCTGATAGGAGTATCTTAGAGAAATCTTGGAGAGTATTATAATGGGCCTTGACTTCTCCATAGTGAGGAGCTAGTACATCTCTTTGGAGGAGTAGGCGACAGTGACTGTAATGTTCCGTAATTGGGACTAGTGGTTGGTCATGGTTGTACTATATGATTGGAACTTTCACTTCTTAATATAATAGAGCCAACACATTTCATGCATGTGTTGTTATTGTATTTCAGTTATCTTGGTTACTCTAATAATATATGTATTTGTTTGCTTACCCATGTATGTATAGACTCTTTCTGTATATGTATGTATGAATCTTACTGAGATGTGTTGTTAGTCTAACTATCACTTAGGATTGTTGGTTCACCTGCCTTCCAGTTCGTGATGCATCTTTTCTTGTGTGTTCCCTTCCAAGCTATGTGTTCACACAGGTTTCCAAGGGGCACACTCACCCCAGTTTCCGTGTGTTAGAACCATTCATGCACCTTCCTTGGCTTGTTGCGTATGTCACACCTTTGCTACCAACAAGGACATCTTACTTACCTCTGAATGCAACCCTGGTCAAGGCGATACTGTACGACCCACTGCAGGGACTCCTACACCAAAAGGTCTAAGGTCTAGTTGGGACTTCTTACCAGGGAGGTCCCCTGACATTTTGGCGGGTCCAACTCCATTAATAGCTTACAAGCAACTCCACTTTAGATTCTATGAAATATTTTCTACTAAATATGTTGTTGCTAGTTTAATTTCCTTTTTCATGAAGAATTTGGAGATGAAACTTTCATAGCTCAATTCCATTAAGCTAAGCATTTTTGTACACTTGAGTTTGAGACTGTGGTTAATGCAAATTTCTGTTTTGTTGCATGTATGGATAATTTCTTTATTTTTCTTAAAAGCAAGTCCACCTTAGATTCTCTCAAATATGTGGTACTGAATATGTTCTTGGTTCTTTAATCAACAAAATATCTTATGATAATGCTCCCTTTACTCAAACACATTTCTATGGCATCATAAGTAAAATCTCTTGCAAAGAACAAGGTTTGCACTTTTTAATATATTGAGTCCTTTACTTATTTTTTAGGACTCTTGATCCTCATGTTGCTTCTTGTTGCTTCTTGTTTTTGTGGACTTTCTTTTTTCTTTCACCATTTTTGGCAACCTAGAATATGTAAAATACCTTTATAAGGTCTCATGGAAGTCCATGCGATTGTGACTTGTTTTATATAGACCTCTTATTCCAACTAACCATTTAGGAAATTGCTTTTGACACTCATTTGTTACACCTACGCCCAACCTTTGCTACAATTTCTATCATACACCCAATAGCTATCATGGTTGATAAAACACATTTTGTTGTCATAATCAATTTCCTCCTCTACATAACCTTTTGCCACTACCTTTTCCTTGTGCTTGTTAAGGATCCATCAACCCTATTCTCTATTATGTACACCCATAATTATAAGCATTAACCCTGTATTCCAGTTTGAACAGAACCTACATCCTTTCAACCTCACCAACTAGGTGTCTAATTGTTCACATCATATTGATGGAACATGTGCAGAGTTCGGTATCATTTGAGTGTCCTTTCTGCATCAAAGTCCAGAAATTTGAACACTTCATCGATAATAATATAGGTTTTTATTCCTGTCCATTCTTCATCCTCCAATTGGATCCAAGTAGCACAAATTCCTCTTTATTATGATTTTAAGGTGATTATGATTGGCAAGTTTGGTCATGTTTGGACCAGAAAACCAGCCTTCTTGACCTTAAAGTTTCCTCGTGTTGTTATTATAGCTACCTATGCTTCTAGTACATATCTATCTCTATGGATAGGCTACTGCTAGTTTTACTGGGTATTATGTTGCTGGTGGATATGCTACTGGGTTGACTAGCTTTGCATCTATAGACGCTAAATTAAGTGATAAGATTGTTGCCCAACGTCGCGCCTGCCAATGGATGAATTTGTCCTTCAATTGGGAATGCCTTTGAGGTGAGGAGTCCATTGTCAATGGACCTGTTTCTCAACTGGAGACACCTTTGAGCTGGGGAATCATTTTTATGGCCTCGTTCTTACTTGGCATGGCTTTGGCCTCAGGCGTTAATATGTAAGGGGCGGATTTTCCCTGACATGCAATTTTCTTTTCATTGCTATTTTTTCCACATTATACTTAAGAGTCCAACATCTCCATCTCCACGTTTTCTATCTGTAGAGGCTCGATTTCTTTGAAAGGAATCATTTTTCCATTGCGAGTTCTATCTTCTCTACCTCACAAAAAGAAACCCCTCCTGTAAGAGTTCCAGATTGCATGCTATCTTCACCCATTCTTGTTGCAAGGATTAAAAAAGCATAAGAACAAATTGCCATCGCATCAATATCAGCCGTACTCTCTTCCTCAATTATACTGTCTTCAAATTGTGCGCTTACACAAGGTAGGGAGGGCGACGAGCAACAGGGCAGTGTCATCCTCATTTTGCTAGAAGTCAATTATGTAACCATATTTACGCGGTTCAAAGCTTTCCTGGGATTAATTCCCTGTGATAAAAACAAATAGTTATGAATGCCTGATTCACCATACATTCTCCTCAAATTTATCCTTACACAGTCCAAGTCTGATCCAGAAGTTTTCCCAACTATCATGAATTCCTCGTTCATTCCAATGGAGGCAATCAATATAAGCTTTGATTTTTTAATCAACCCTGCTAAGGACTTCAATTCCCATGGCACAATTCCACCTGGACTAATGAAATTTACAGGCGATGAAGTATTTATTTTTTCCCTCAATCTTTCATGGAGCAAACCCGCATGATTTGGTTGCTTTATTTTCTATTTTTAAGCGTACCTATTTTCGAATCACCCTAGAGAATACGCAAGATTTTCGGTGAACTTATCCATGATAGTCTGGAATTTATTTCTTGTGTTTTAAGTTTTTATTGCCAATTTCACCCAACCAACCACTATATAAATTCCATCTCATTCTTCTAAGTGAACGAAAACAGTCAACCAACTTTTCGTGACCTAATTCTTATCTTATCTCCAATGATTGTTTGAATCACAATCTTACTTTTCACATTTGTCTTTCTGCTTGAAGGCCATTCCCCTATTAAAAATAGAGCAGGAACAGAGCAATGTTTATTAGACGGCAAATACATTGAATAGTATAAGAACAGACCAAAAAAAAAAGGAAGACCAGGTTTCGGTGGAACTTCTCAGAACCCTAAGAAAACAATCTTATAGCAACTAACCTAAAGACAATGCTAATTAGACACTCGTCATTTCTAACACCCTCCCCGAGTATCTAATTTGTAGACATTTCCCGTTAAATATAATTCGTTTTGGAATTTCAAATTTGAGTCAGGATAGTGTCTTGATGAATCCATCTGCAAGTCGTCTTGAATAGGGTAATGTTGAATTTCTAATTCCTTACTCTGCACTTTCTCTGATGAAATAATAATGGATCTCTATGTGTTTGGTCCATTCACGCATACCAGGGATTTTCACTATTTTCAAAATACTTCTATTATCCCGAAATACCATTGTACGCTGAGTGGGAAATATGCCCATATCACTGAGGTTTCTACGAAAACAGATCAGCTCCAATGGAGGAAATAGTGAAAGTTCACTGTTTTTAACTTTATCAGGAAACTACAGTTGAACACATCTGAAGAACAAAATGGGATGTTGACCAACGATCATCGATGGAGCTTGCTCAATTTTCAACTGTGTATTTAGTCAAACAAAACTTGCAATTTCTTGTGTACACTAGTCCAAAATTCAAAGTACCATGATTTTTTTTTGCCTAGAAAAGCAGCCCGCACATTTCCAAGTACGTGTTTGGTTGCCTTCCTGTGAACCAATTTAGTTCTGTCATAATTCTGAAAAGATAACTCACACAATATCTAAGATCTGGTTTGTTGATTTTCAGATAAATGAGCCTTCCCAACTATTTGTCTGTAAAGAGTTTCATTTACTATCTCTGATTTGGCAAGTTTTCTAGCTTCAATCATGGTTCCGTAGGCAAGTTTCCAAGCTTCAATCCTGGTTCCATAGGTATATTTGTTTTGTTTGTTTGATTTTGTTTAACCAGAACGAGCCTATTTTCAATCAAATTTACATAAGATGTGAAGCAATTACATCAGAAGAGTCCAAAAAAATTGGGGCTTGACCCGCTCATGCATAGCACCCGTAACCTATCAACCATTCTCTTTAAATGTATACCTCACTACATCCAAGTGTACTATTATTTCTTCATGCTCCTCTATCATCTTTTTCTGCTACCTTATGTCTTTGTGTGGTTGTCAATTTAATTCTCATAAATTGTTACATGAATTATGACTAGGATAAGTAGACTAACCAAGTGTAAGTGCACTATATGTGCTAGAAGCCTTTAATTATTCAAATTGAAATGTATATGATTGAATTCATTATTGAAATTAATTCTATAAAAGATGAACACTCTTATGAAAATGATATCTAAATAAAAACTCAAAAAAAAATAATTAAACTATTTGTCTAGAAAATCAACCTCACACTCAAAAACTAACTTAATTCTTGAAACTCTTTAAACTCTATTGCATGTCTATCATTATGTTTTATAAGGAAACTTGAATTTATGCAACACACTCTTACATGAATAAATTAAAGCCTTGCTTGAAAAGAATCACACTCTCATAAATTTATAAATCAACCATCAATGCAAACTGTAAATAAAACTCTGTTTTACAAAACTGAATCTTAATTTAAGTACATAATTCTATCAATTATCACTACGGCTAAATTCAATCCTATATGATTTTGAAATGAGCAATAAATCATCAATCAAGTTCTGATACGTAATCTGATATTGATGAAAAGAAAAAATGTTTTAATAGATGCATCTACTTATCAATAGAAACGAAATGAATTGAGTTATACAAAAATCTAATGAAGAACACAACTAATAAATTGAAAACAAAACCTTACTACTTGCAGGGACCCTCCACAAGCAAATGGTTGAGAATCAAGATCAACGCTCAACCACACATTTAAATTGAAAGGTCTTCCTTTATAATTAAAAACAGAGTTTTATCAATTCATTGTATACTTTAGAAAAATTAACCTTCTATCTTTGTTTCAATGGAGTGTTTATATAGGGGTTACAATGTAACTTCATGTAGATTCATATGGCTAAAGATCAGAATTGAATGGACACCTAGTTGCCACAAATTTGATGAAGCACAGTCCATTCCAACTTATGTTTGCTTCACTGGGCATTTATTGACACATGGGTGCACTGTTTGCTCACTCAACATGCAAAATAGGGATCCAAATAGCCTAAAATATTTCCCAATTGGTAACGAATTCAGTAAAACTGGTTGTAAAGAACTTAATTGGGCCCGTTCTAAACAAAATCCATGTTTTTTTTGCCAGATTCACTTTCATTTTCTCAAAAAGCGTGTTTGAAGTTGACTGGTCAAAACTACTACGTTTTTCCCTTGCTCTTTTGCTGGAGATCCACATCTACGAGTTGTGTGGAATTTGACCAATATAAATCCATATTGGAGCTTCTAGAAACCAAGTCGAAGTGTCACATTTCCTTCTAGAGTGGTGCTACTACCTCAAACATGGAGATAGCTATGTAAACTTGACAAAATTGCACCAACTTGAACTTGCTAAACTGTCATTAGTAAAACCATGCAAAATTCTTCTTAATTCATTACAAACAATGGAAATAATAATAATAAACCACTTTGTGGAGGAATATGGTTAAAAATGCTAACAAAGATGAATGGAATGATGTAAAATGGATAGTTCCATTAATGGAATTATGACAATTTGGAGGCCCAACATTTTGTTCCACCTCATGAATTCTATGTAACCTCTTCTTATGTTTCTCCTTTGTTGACACCTCATTAGAAGGTGTTAATGTTGTGCACTGGTCCTTTCCAATTGTAATTGCGTTGGTGTGTTGCTTTTCTGTGCATTAAACAATAAAGAACTAAAATATATATATAGAAAATTTTCAAGTGAGATTTTGTCCTCCTTAGCTTTATTTTGTTGCTACATTTGTTTAGCTTTATTTTGTTGCTACATTTGTAATTTCCTTGAACTATGATGTATTTGATATTAGGTAAATCAAATTTTCAATGCATTTGATATTAGGTAAATCAAAATTTCAATCAATTTTCAAGACAATTTACATGAATAATGCAGAATTATAGAGTTTGATTTCTTTTACTTTCAAACTGTCTTATATTTTTATATGACAACTATAATTGTAATTTATAACTATAATTTATTTTCTTAATAATAGCTGCTAAAAAAAGTGATTAGACTTAAACATATCACTAATTAAAATTATATAGTTTAATTACAGTTTCACCTTTCAACAATCCAAACTATTTACAATCAACATTTACTCGATACACACAATGAAATTTGAAGTAAATGTTCAGAAACCATACTTAGGACGTCGTAATCACCAGACCAAACCCTTAATTCAATTCTTTCATGACATAGCATAAAATTAAAGAAATAACAAATCTATTATGTATTAATTTTTAAGTTTGTATGTTTATATATTTCTTTAAATAGAGTTGGTACGGGAAAGATATATTGATTTTAACTACTTTAACATATAGTATTTTATATATATCTCTGTGGGGAGAGTGGTGTTTTGTGGAATGGAAAAGCTAACTTTTACAAATTAAATTGTAAAGTAATTTCTCTTTGAAAATATGGGTTAATGAGACTTTCAAAAATTAGTTTTATATTATTATGTGAGTTTTTCTTATAATAATATTTATAATTTTTTATATTAAAATATATTATAATAGTCACCTTAAATAAAAATACTTAATAAACAATTAATGTTAACATTAATAATAATATTGATGTAATAAAAATGCTTTCCATAGCCATTTGAAACATATTTTATATCTAGAATAAACTGTTTAAAAAGTTTGTTATTTATTTAATACAACATAAACTATCAAAGGAGGGGGAAATAAAGACTTATAATGCATTAATGATCAATAAATTAGATCTTAAATGAATAATTTTCATCATTAGTTGTTAAGCAACCTTGAGCTTTCCTGGTATTTAAATCAGCATTCGTTTAATTAAAATTTTCATTAAAAGTTGAAAAATAATTTATAAAAATAAATATAAAATTATATAGATTTGAAAAAAAAAAAAATAACAAGAATAATAGAGGAAGGAACTATTGAAATTGGTCATCTCATCACTCAACATCCATAAAATTAATTCCCTCATTGTTTTACTTGTAACTCCTTTTCTCAATAAAGAAGAAATATTTCTTCATTCACAATTATTCATATAAGAAATTATAGAAAAATATTTTAAAAAGTTAAAAGACAACCTATAACTTACCTTTCTTTAAATATATTTTTTATAGGAAATTATATATATATTTTTTATTAGATATCATGATGATGATTAGTGTTTATTAAGAATGTATGGCTTACTAGACCTAAAGAAGGCAAGAGATTAAAATTGGTGACACTCTCTCACCCCATGGCATTGTGGATTGAATATTACATAGTAATAATGTTCTTATAATACCATAGTTTTCATTAGTTCTCCAACTTTTTATTTTCCCACAGTTTTATTCTTAATATTATCATAATTTTGCAAGATGACCTCCTCCTTTATTTCCAAATAATACAATGAAATCAAACATCGTAATATATTAACAAGTTTTACATAGTATCTAGTTGCTTAGCTTAAATATAGCTTAATTAAACAAAAAAATAACAAAGACAAAGATTTCATCACAAAAATAAAACAACTAATAAAATGTTGTATTATTGAATCCCATCACCAAAAATTAAGAAATGTTGTTAACTAATATTTGTTTATATATATATATAATTTTCAAAAAATTGTATTTAAAATGTTTTTAATTGTTCTTTTAATTTTTGTTTGTTTTAATATTTATTTTTTTTTGTAAGTTTTGTTATTTCCCCCCATATTTGTTGTGTTAAAGTTGTTTAATTTTATATTTTTTTAAACTTTTTTTTCAGGGAAAAAACATCAAATATTATCATTTTTGGACATAAAATTCATAAAAAATTGTTATATTTTCAATTTTCCTTCAAATGTTTTCCATAAAAATAATTTATTTGACATGTCATTGTTAGTTAAAAAAATCTCAAAATATGGTGTTTATTTAAAATTAAATCTATATGCAAGTTTGTGGTATTGTTTTTGTGAATTGTTTAACATTAAATTAATATTATTGATGACAATTATTTTATGTGCATCTGAATAGAATTAACTATACAAATCATTAAAAAAAAAAAAAAAAAAAAACTTCAAAATATTAATTTTATTATTTTTTTTTAACTTCGCAAAAAAACTAAAAATTTCATTACAAACAAACATTACAAACAGAAACAAAAAATGTGAAGGGACATCTTGTCAGGGCCATGGGCTAGTTGGACCTCTGTGGAGTGTTTGGACTATGGTGTTGTGGCTTCTTTGATGGGATGTTGTGCATTCATATGGGATCCTGGTTCGTTTGGAGGTTTCTCTACGCTCTGGTGCATTAAGGTTGGTTATGCAGGGTGGAACCCTAGGTGCTGCTGAAGGAGGGTTGTTCTAGGTTGATGGGTACTTAGCGGTCTCCAGGTTATTGTTTTTATTTGGTTAAGGTCTTCCCCTGTGTTGTTTTTGCTAGTGGTGGATAGTAATTTGTCACTGCCCATTACCCTGTGGAAGGATTGGCTCTGTTTGCGGCCAAATTTTCTTTTTGAAGATAAATTTCTTACAGATAGTCAGGGTATGTGGTGGCACCAACTTATGCTAAGTCCCTTTAGAAAATTCCACGAAGGAGGGGGTGCTTCTAGTTGTGGGGTAGTTTATAATTTCCTTGTTATATGTCTCTTGGTTGTGTATATTGATGAATTGAGTGAGCCGTAGGGAGCACGATTGTATGGCTTTTGGCAGAGAATTGTGACTATCCTTCCCCTATTATGCCCGAGAACTAATAGCATATTAGCATCATTCAGGGACTTCAACAAGCTGGTTCTTGTTCAAATTTGTTTAATGGTATGGCTTGGTCAGTACTGTAAGGCCAAATTGGGGAGTGTGTGGCATTGTTTGTGGTGGCTTGGTCATGTGTAGGTGGTTGTTTCCTCTTGGGAGGCTGTATCCTCTCTTGTCATTATAGTTGGCAAAATTTGAGAGTGTCTAGTCATGCCTCAGTAGCATGGGCATCCCTGACATGGAGGAGGGAATTAAGGCCATGCTGGATGGAAAAAAATTTGTTCGAGCTTGGCTTCAGAGGATGCAGTCAACATTGAATGAGTGGATGAGGTCGCTCAAGTTCGCGAGCATTTGCGAGGTAGATTGGAGGCTCCATCCTCGTTGGAAAAGTGTACAGACCAGTTGAGATTCATCCAGGCCAACCTGGACATCATGAGACAACACCAGTAAGAGCACTGAAACAAATTGGTGGCCTATTTTAATGACATCCAATTCTGCCTCAATAAGACTCTAGAGTTGTTTGAGTTTATCTTCTGCAACTAGATATGCCTCCATGATCGCCTATGTGATTTGGACGTACGAGTGGAACACATCGATTTCCATATGCATGAATGGGTCAACTTCCATGCAGGTGCTCCTAGACTTTCACCTCACCACCCTACATGACATGATTATTTCATGTTTTTGGTCTTTTTGTCATCTTTTTGTTATTTAAGGTTAGTAAGTTTGTCGAAAATAATGGTTATCTAGTTGCATCTTATTTTATCCCTGGCACCCCTTGCTCTCCCCTCTATCTATAGTGAAGCTAAGGGGGGCGTGCAACCTATTTTTATACTCTGGCTTTCACTGATGATAATATAATGCTGCTCTTTTGACCATTAAAAAAAAAAGCAGACATCTCAAGAAGAAAACAAAGAAGAAGAAGAAAACTTGAAAAATGGTTAAATAATTGTTGGCCTCGAAAAGCGCTACTTCAACACAAGGGGAAAACCTCCTAGTCCAAACCTTAAGACAACTCCTTTTTTGTTTAGGTAGTGGCTCTGACTGGATTGTATGGGACCAGTTTCCCAATGAAAGGTTATTCAATAAGTGTGTAATACTTATAGTGAAGTGAAATAGATGGATTTTCAATAATGAATTAAATGGAAAAATGTATGCATTAATCTACTCTATAACCCATGATTGTTTAACTTTTATCTAGATGCGATCTATAATGATTTTCCTTAGTAAATGATAATATAGATTGCTCAAACACCAATGGAAATGAAACTATTTCAAGATGATTGATTAAATAGTTAATCAAAATAATGTGTAAAATTATATCACATTTAGAATATCAAAGAAATTTTTTAACATGTATAAAAATGTGAATGAGAGCATGATCAGTAGTGAATTCATGTAACATTGTTCTTTAAATATCAAGTAATAAGCAATTCGAAAAGATAAATTTACTATTTATTTATGAACAAAATAGAGGTACAATGATAGAAATACCAGATACACTTTGCTTAGCTCATAAAAGAAATAGCAACAGTTTATTCCTTCCCACAAAGATGATTCCAGGAGTACAGTAATGTAACTTCTCAAAATTCTTTATGAAAATTCCTAAATAATGTTCCAGTCGTTCTATTGAGAAAATGATGAAATTATAGTAGTGCGAGCTTTCATAAGCCTTTCTTCATAAAATTCCAACCTTTATTTAATACAACAAGTCTGCTTAAATAGCAGAAAGCAACTAAATATATCATGCAAAGCATTGAGGGCATTTAAACAGATCCCTTGAACAATTCTTAAAGGAAGTTTTTTGGTAGAAGTTTTTGAAAGTGATTTGTTGTCTTCATTAACTTCATTTGTTCCATCAAATTCTCTGGATGTTTGTCTACCGATTTGAATTGATCTTCCACTTATCAGAACAATTATCTCCCTCTATCATGAACCTGAACACATAAAACATGAATGGATAAGATAAACATAAATGAGATGATAAACGAATTTTATTTGAAACAAATCACGTTTTGCAGGAAATTCGGAAAAATGTAGAGAGTAATAAATCTGAACATAACCATCATGGAGAGTAATGCAGAGTGAGGTCTATGGTAAGACAAGAAGTACTTTACGGTCTTATCGGAAAATCGCAATCGATTTTTAGGCCAGGAGTTGAATTATCATCATATTTCAAGCAAGGAGAATCTTTATTGAAAATAGACGAAAATCCAAATAAGACCAAATCACAATCAAAATGGGCCGAGGAGGAATGGTTTAAGTTCCATGGCTTTTGTGATAACCGCAGATGCAAGATTTTTATGAATTGATATGTAATTCTTATCGGGTCCGAGGTTTATCACAAATCACAATCGACATTCAAAAGATTAAGGCTGTGATTCTTGTGATTGTGCAGATGTAGGGGATTTATAAGTTGGAGCGAATAATCCCATCGGTTCCAGCTATCACAATTTCATTCAGCGTGAGGCAGGACTTAAGCCTTTGAAATTATTTGTGATAGTCACGAATGTGGGGTCTTTTATAAATGTAGTTAATAATCCTATCGAGTCTAGGTGGCCTAATCACAATCGCAAATCGGTTGGGGTGAAGGATTTGTTATAAGTCGTGTCTCTTTAAAACTTGTGATTGCGAGGTCCCGGGTGGCGTGGCAGTGATGTCACGAATAACTTCATGAAGTGACATGGTGATGACATGGCGGGTGACGTGGCGATGAAGTGGCAACTAATGTGGAGGATGACATGGATCTGATGTCATGCATGACATCATATCGCAATCGGGATGAGGAAGGATATCGCAATCTCAATTTAAATTAGGCATGACTCTTGGATTTTTTTCGATTGCACAGACGCGATATTTAATTTAATTTCATTGTATAATCCTAATGGGTCCAGTTATATTGCATATCACAATCGACAGTGTGTAGCAGGGCAGAACCTTTAGACTCTTGGAAACTGCGATAGCTCTAGACACGAGATTTTAATGAAATGGATTTTATAATCATGTCGGGTCCGGGCTTAATCACATATCAAAATCAGGGAAAGGTGGATTATGGACTTAATCTTTTTTGGAACCTTTGCGATAGTCACGGACGCAAGGTTTTATGATTTGTATTGGATAATCCTCGCAGGTCTGGTTTATATCACAATCGCAATGGAGTTGGTGGAGAGGTCTTAAGCCTTTGGAAACTTTGTTTATTTGCAATGTGGGGGAGGTTTAGCCTTTAGAAATTTTGCAATGCGGAATATAACGAAGTGCCAAAGTTTGTGAGGATTTCAACCTTAGGGGGGTCAAAAACTTCATTTTTTTTTTAATCAAATAATCCATATTATTTATCACTTAAGGTTTTTTTAAAGCATAAGAATAAGTCTTGGTTCTGGGGGCTATTTAATTTGGTATTTTTGGGATAATCAAGGTTTAATATTTGGGTTTTAATTAAAAAGCCTAAGTATTAAACTTTGATTATAAGATTTTTCTAAAATTGAAGGGTCCCTATTTTAATATAATAATGTCATAGGAAATTTATAATATATTAAATGGGGAGATGTTGACAGTAACACAATAACCAACATTTTAAAAAAATATGCAATACTTAAGGCATAAAAAATTTAAAGTGTCCAAAAATATCCCCTCCTCGGAAAAAAAAAAAAAATAAAATAAAAAAAATAAAATAAAAAAAAAATAAAAATAAAATAAAAATAAAAATAAAAAATGTTGATGTTGCATCAACACTTTTCAATATAATCATGAAAACCACCAACATTTAAAAATAAATACCCATGCTTAATATACCTAAAAATTTGAAGTGTCAAAAATAAGACAAAAAAAGGGGTTTGATGTTGCATGAACACTTTCAAAATTGGCATGAAAACCACTAACATTTTTAAAAAAATCATACTTAATACATAAGAAAATCTAAAGTGTCAAAAATATGCTTAAAAAAAGGTTGATTCTGCTAAACACTTTTCAAAATCAGATGATTGTTTGCAGCCTCTAAAAAAATGAGAACTTGGTATAGTTCCCGTTAAGTTGGTAACTTTGTTTTAAGGAGAATTTCTCACCTCCATCCCTATTCTCAGTCTTTTGGGCTATTGAGGATTTGATGTGCACTTAGAGGTCTCCAGTGGGCCGATACAATAACTAATGGGACCAACAATGGATATTTTCCCATTGACTGCCACCACAACTCTGTTTCCACTGCTAATTGCAAAACACGACACTCCGATAGTGTCATTAGGAAGTGGGAGGTCTTTCCAAAAAATGGACCTGACAGATGATTTATTTCTAGCATGTGCAGTCCTGTCTCTTAGTCTTGGTACTTCGGGTGAATACTAAGGTTTAGAAAGCCTGGGAAAACATTTAGGGTTGATCCAAGAGTCTTAGGGTTGGTGCTATTTTTTAAGCGCCTTTAGGTCTTGGAACAATTCTATGCATGGTGAGGAGGCTAATGCTTGCATCTTTAATGATGTAACTAGGTATTGACAAGATCTAATTACACCCTAATCTAAACAAGGAATACATAGATCCAAATATCTATTACACGAGTCCAAGCATTCAAACCTTATTGGCTATTATAGGTTAGAAAACTTCCTCAATGAAATAAGAATTCTCACTTCCTCATTACAGTGACATGCAATTTACATGCTTACACAAGTAACCACAAGCTTGACTTTGAACAATAAATCTCAGAACATGACATCAATGCATACAAGTGTGCATAGACTCTCAAGATCATTTCATCATTCACAGACTAAGTAACTTTTAGTATTAACCATACATTCATGTAAGATATAGCATAATTTATAACTTCTAAGTTTTAGAGAGTTAACAATACTTAGACATTCATGTAACCATATACATATAAAACAACTTCAACCTTGGGTATACAATGTTTTCAAACCCTCATTCATGGATCATACAAAA